>JAODAL010014856.1:0-85942 GCA_025379985.1 Phyllomedusa bahiana | reverse complement strand
CATCTTTCCATTCGGAGTCGCGGGTCGTGGAGCTTGTGTGTTTTTCGGGATTGTTTTTGTTGTCATGGAGACTTGGATCCTGAAAGCGCCTTTGATTGGAGACAGGGAGGTGAAGGCGGCCGGTGTGTGCGGCGCGTGTACCCGCAGATCTGGGAGGGCGCAGAGGTTATGTCCCGGACACGTCCAACAGCGCCTGAAAACTTGTAGATGGAACCGAATACCTCCTGAGCCCCCAAAGCCCTGTATATCGTATATGGCCCCGGGAAAACCACATCTTTTGTGAAATATAAAGGTCGACCCCGGGATCCCCCCACATCCTGTGCCCCAGTCCCAGGATCCCCCCCCCCCCATCTGTACACAGACCCCACGATCCCCCCACTATCCTGTGCACAGCCCCCAGGATCCCCCTCCCCATCCTGTACACAGACCCTAGGATCCCCCCACTATCCTGTGCACAGACCCCAGGATCCCCCCCACTATCCTGACCAGCCCCAAAAGGCCCCCCCCACATCCTGTACCAAACCCTGGGACCCCCCCAATATCCGTCACAGCCCCCGGGAAACCCCCCCCCCCCCCCACTATCCGTGCACACCCCCCGGGACCCCCCCCTCCCCACTTGTCCCACCAGCCCCCCCCGGGCCCCCCCCCCCCACTATCCTGTGAAACGCCTCCAGGATCCCCCCCCCCATCTGTACACAGACCCCGGATCCCCCCCCCCCCCTTTTTTTTTTTCCCCCCCCCCGTGCACAGCCCCCAGGATCCCCCCATTCTGTACACAGACCCCAGGATCCCCCCCCCCACTATCCTGTACACAGACCCTAGGATCCCCCCACTATCCTGTACACAGACCCTAGGATCCCCCCCATATCATGTACACAGACCCCAGGATTCCCCCCCCCCCCCCCCCCCTGTACACAGACCCCAGGATCCCCCCATTCTGTACAAGGGGACCCAGGATCCCCCCATCCTGTACACAACCCCGGGATCCCCCCCCCATCCTGAACACGACCCCAGATCCCCCCCCATCCTGTACACAGCCCCCAGGAACCCCCCCATGCTGACACAACCCCAGGCCCCCCCCCATCCTGTGCACGACCCCAGGACCCCCCCCATCCTGTACACAACCCCCAGGATCCCCCCCCATCCTGTTCACAGACCCCAGGAACCCCCCCCCCCCTCCTGTACACAGACCCCCGGATCCCCCCCCCCCCACTATCCTGTGCACAGCCCCCAGGATCCCCCCCCATCCGTAAACAGCCCCCCGGATCCCCCCCCCCTGTACACAGACCCCAGGATCCCCCCCATCCTGTGCACAGACCCCAGGATCCCCCCCCCCATCCTTTTAAAACAACCCCAGGATCCCCCCAACCTTGCACAGCCCCCCAGGCCCCCCCCCCCCAACCTGTGCACAGACCCCCGGGGGATCTCCCCCCCCCCCCCCCCTGTGCACAACCCCAAATCCCCCCCATCCTGTACACAGCCCCCGGGGATCCCCCCCCCCCCCCCCCGTGCACACACCCCAGGATCCCCCCCCCCCATCCTGTGCACAGACCCCAGGATCCCCCCCATCCTGTACAAACCCCAGATCCCCCCATCCGTGCACAGACCCCAAAATCCCCCCATTTCCGGACAAACCCCCCCAAATCCCCCCCTTCCGGACACAGACCCCGGTTTTCCCCCCCACCCTGTACCAGCCCCCGGATCCCCCCCCATCCTTGCACAGACCCCAAACCCCCCCCAACCTGAAAACAAGACCCAGGATGCCCCCCATCCTTTACACAGCCAGGACCCCCCCCCCCCCAAATCCCCCTGAAACAGACCCCAGGATCCCCCCCATCCTGTACACAGACCCCAGGATCCCCCCATGCTGTACACAGACCCCAGGATCCCCCCCATCCTGTGCACAGACCCCAGGATCCCCCCATCCTGTGCACAGACCCCAGAATCCCCCCCATCCTGTACACAGACCCCCGGATGCCCCCCATCCTGTACACAGACCAGGATCCCCCCCCCCCCCCTGTACACAGACCCCGGGGTTTCCCCCCCCCCCCTTCACAGCCCCCCCGGGATCCCCCCCCCCCCCACCCTTTTTTGCACAGACCCCAGGATCCCCCCCCCCCATCCTTGCACGACCCCGGGATCCCCCCCCCCCATCCTGTGCACAGCCCCAGGATCCCCCCCCCCCCCCCCCCATTCCCCCCCCCCCTGTGCACAACCCGGATCCCCCCCCATCCTGTCACAGCCCCCCCGGATCCCCCCCCCCTCCACCCTGTGCACAGACCCCAAAAATCCCCCCCCCCCCCCCATCCTGTGCACAGGCCCCGGGGGATCCCCCCCCCCCCCACTACCTGTACACAAAAACCCCAGGCCCCCCCCCCCCCCCTCCCCCGTCCGACCCCAGGTCCCCCATCCTGTCACAGGACCCCAGGACCCCCCTCCGACCAGACCCCCAGGATCCCCCCCTCCTTGTCACAAAACCCCAGGATCCCCCCTTCCTGCACAGCCCCCCCAGGTCCCCCCATCCTGTCACAGACCCAGGCCCCCCCACCCCTGTCACAGACCCCGGGGATCCCCCCCATCCTGTACCAGCCCCCAGGATCCCCCCCATCCTTGGCCAAAGGGACCCCCGGATCCCCCCATCCTTACACAAGACCCGGATCCCCCCCTCCTGTCACAGACCCCAGGATCCCCCCCCACCTGATAACACAGACCCCAGGATCCCCCCCCCCCCATCCTGTACACAGACCCCAGGATCCCCCCCATCCTGTGCCCAAAGACCCCGGGATCCCCCCATCCTGTACCAGACCCAGGACCCCCCCCATCCTGTCCCAAGACCCCCAGGATCCCCCCATCCTGTACAAGCCCCCAGGATCCCCCCCATCCTGTACACAGCCCCCATGATGCCCCCCATCCTGTACACAGACCAGGATCCCCCCATCCTGTACACAGACCCCAGGATCCCCCCCCCCATCCTGTGCACAGACCCCAGGATCCCCCCATGCTGTACTCGCTCCCTGCACCCTCTGGACTCTTTCTCGGGGTTACTGGTGTCAGCAGATCACATCTGTTACCTCTTTGTTGTCCTGGCGCCTCCTGCCGTTTCCTGTATAAGGTAGAAGCGACCTCACCCTGTCACCCACCTGGAGCCGGATCCGGAGCCCGTCCCCAAATCCCTCTGACCACCCAGCCCTGTCCCCAAGGATTTCTGGGTTTTTTAGTTTGTTTCAGCAGCATTGTATCATGTGCATTGTTTTTTCAGTTGCATGTAACGTTACGCCGCTGGGGTTGCTGGGATTTGTAGTCCGCTCTGTTGCTTTTCATTCTTTTTACCCCTCTGAAAAACGGCAACATTAAAGAAAGTCTGGAACGTTCAGGGTCAGAGTCAGGTTCCTTCCCGCTCCAGCTCTATGTGACCTGCGGGGAGCGACAGGGGAACCAGGAGACCATTAGATTCCTCTGCACTCATTACCAATACTTGATTCTGATCATTTAGTTTAAGACGCAGCTATTAACACGAAAAAAAAAACCTAGACCACCAGGGAGGCCGACATCATCCCCATTACTAAGGTAACATCGACCTCATTACTAAGGTAACATCAACCCCATTACTAACGTAACATCGACCTCATTACTAAGGTAACATCGACCCCATTACTAAGGTAACATCAACCCCATTACTAAGGTAACATCAACCCCATTACTAAGGTAACATCGACCCCATTGCTAAGGTAACATCGACCCCATTACTAAGGTAACATCGACCCCCTAACTAATGTAAAATCAACCCCAAAACTAAGGTAACATCGACCCCATTACTAAGGTAACATCGACCTCATTACTAAGGTAACATCGACCCCATTACTAAGGTAACATCAACCCCATTACTAAGGTAACATCAACCCCATTACTAAGGTAACATCGACCCCATTACTAAGGTAACATCGACCCCATTACTAAGGTAACATCAACCCCATTACTAAGGTAACATCGACCCCATTACTAAGGTAACATCGACCTCATTACTAAGGTAACATCGACCACATTACTAAGGTAACATCAACCCCATTACTAAGGTAACATCAACCCCATTACTAAGGTAACATCGACCTCATTACTAAGGTAAATCACCCCTTTACTAAGGAAAAATTTCAACCCCTTACTAAGGTAACATCATCCCCATTACTAAGGTAACATCGACCCCATTACTAAGGTAACATCAACCCATTACTAAGGTAACATCGACCCCTTTTTACTAAGGTAACATCGCCCCCATTACTAAGGTAAATAAAACCCCATTACTAAGGTAACATCGACCCCATTACTAAGGTAACATCGACCCCATTACTAAGGTAACATCGACCCCATTACTAAGGTAACATCAAATCCATTAATAAGGAAACATCGACCCATTACTAAGGTAACATCGACCCCATTACTAAGGTAACATAAAAATCCATTACTAAGGTAACATCACCCCCCTTAAACTAAGGAAACATCGACCCCATTAATAAGGTAACATCGACCCCATTACTAAGGTAACATCAACCCCATTACTAAGGTAACATCGACCTCTTTTACTAAGGTAACCTCGCCCACATTACTAAGGTAACATCGACCCCATTACTAAGGTAACATCAACCCCATTACTAAGGTAACATCGACCCCATTACTAAGGTAACATCGACCCCATTACTAAGGTAACATCGACCTCATTACTAAGGTAACATCATCCCCATTACTAAGGTAACATCAACCCCATTACTAAGGTAACATCGACCTCATTACTAAGGTAACATCGACCTCATTACTAAGGTAACATCGACCCCATTACTAAGGTAACATCAACCCCATTACTAAGGTAACATCGACCTCATTACTAAGGTAACATCGACCCCATTACTAAGGTAACATCAACCCCATTACTAAGGTAACATCGCCCCCCATTACTAAGGTAACATCCACCCCATTACTAAGGTAACATCAACCCCATTACTAAGGTAACATCGACCTCATTACTAAGGTAACATCGACCTCATTACTAAGGTAACATCGACCCCATTACTAAGGTAACATCAACCCCATTACTAAGGTAACATCAACCCCATTACTAAGGTAACATCAACCCCATTACTAAGGTAACATCGACCTCATTACTAAGGTAACATCAACCTCATTACTAAGGTAACATCAACTCCATTACTAAGGTAACATCGACCTCATTACTAAGGTAACATCAACCCCATTACTAAGGTAACATCAACCCCATTACTAAGGTAACATCGACCCCATTACTAAGGTAACATCGACCTCATTACTAAGGTAACATCGACCCCATTACTAAGGTAACATCGACCCCATTACTAAGGTAACATCAACCCCATTACTAAGGTAACATCAACCCCATTACTAAGGTAACATCAACCCCATTACTTAGGTAGCATCAACCGCATTACTAAGGTAGCATCAACCGCATTACTAAGGTAGCATCAACCTCATTACTAAGGTAACATCGACCCCATTACTAAGGTAACATCAACCCCATTACTAAGGTAACATCGACCTCATTACTAAGGTAACATCGACCCCATTACTAAGGTAACATCAACCCCATTACTAAGGTAACATCGACCCCATTACTAAGGTAACATCGACCCCATTACTAAGGTAACATCGACCCCATTACTAAGGCATCCAACCATAGAAACTTCCACCAATCTCTTCACCACCACGAAGCTTTATGACTCTCCACCACTTGGAAACAGATGACTTCACAACCCTAGACCACCAGGGAGGCTGACATCATCCTCATTACTAAGGTAACATCAACCCCATTACTAAGGTAACATCAACCCCATTACTAAGGTAACATCATCCTCATTACTAAGGTAACATCAACCCCATTACTAAGGTAACATCAACCCCATTACTAAGATAACATCAACCCCTTACTAGATAACATCAACCCCATTACTAAGGTAACATCAACCCCATTTCTAAGGTAACATCAACCCCATTACTAAGGTAACATCGACCCCATTACTAAGGTAACATCAACCCCATTACTAAGGTAACATCAACCCCATTACTAAGGTAACATCAACCCCATTACTAAGGTAACATCAACCCCATTACTAAGGTAACATCGACCCCATTACTAAGGTAACATCGACCCCATTACTAAGGTAACATCGACCCCATTACTAAGGTAACATCAACCCCATTACTAAGGTATCCAACCATAGAAACCCCATTACTAACTTTGCAACTATAGAATCTTCCACTAATCTCTTCACAACCATGAAGCATTATGACTCTCCACTTCCTAGCAAGCTGACACTGACCCCTTCACTACCCTAGACCACCAGGGAAGCCAACAATAACCTCCTTACTGACTTATGCAGCTAAAGAAACTTCTTCTCATCTCTTCACAACCATGAAGTTTTACGACTCTCCACCACTTGGAAACAGATGACTTCACAACCATAGACCACCAGGGAGGCCAACATTAACCCCATTACTAAGTTATACAACCATAGAAACTTCCACCAATCTCTTCACCACCTTGAAGCTTTACAACTCTTCACTTCCTAGGAAGCTGACATTGACCCCTTCACTACCCTAGACCACCAGGGAAGCCAACAATAAACTCTATAACTCCATAGATCCTAGTCTTTGCCCTGTATAACTACAAGCCCCAGAATCCTTTGCTTTGTCTTCTTCCCTGCTATACTCGGTCTTAGTGCTTGCTCTCTGTTTCCTCCCTCATGTTGAAAGCCCTGGGAGACAGGAGGGTTCAGAGGCTTCCCTCTAAAAAACAAAAAAAAACAAAAAAACCTACCTCTTTGGTCACTTGGACCACGTGGCAGGAGAAACCACTCAGACAGCGGGAGGACTGACAAGAATAGAGAAGCTCCTTCTCAGCCCCAGCATCTCTGCAGGCAGCAGGGTACTCCACACAGAGACGCCGCACACCTTTGCCTGCGACTTTGCCCACGTTGTCTAATTGTGGTGCGCTGGGTTTGACACCGCTGATGGAGATTATTTAGGACATTTTTTTCCCCCACTGGACTGTCCTCTTCACCCTTCTACCACTTTAGACTATAGGGAACTTCAGGAGGCCCTTTCAACTACCCTGCACCACCAGAGAGATCTTGCCCACTATGGATAATTAGCATTAACCCCTATGTTAAACCACCAGTGAAGTTGACATTAACCTCTCTTAAACCATCTATTCACTTCCTTCTTTCACCACTCAGACCACCAGGAATGTCAGAACTAAATTGTCCACTACCCTTGACCACCAGGGATTCTGGAATTAACTTTTCCATTACTAACAATTTCCTACCGATTCCTAGATATCCCCTCTTGTGTGGGCTCTTCTGATAGGCTGCCATTGCTGGCCACTATAGCTACAGACCTGTTCGATCTCTCCTGATTGGCTGCCAGCGCAGGTCGCTATAGCTACAGACATGTTTGAGCTATCCTGATAGGCTGCCAGTGCTGGTCGCTATAGCTACAGACCTGTTCCAAACTCTCCTGATAGGCTGTCAGCACTGGTGGCTATAGCTACAGACCTGTTTGATCTCTCCTTATAGGCTGCCAGCACTGGTCGCTATAGCTACAGACCTTTCCGATTTCTCCTGATAGGCTGTCAGCACTGGTCGCTATAGCTGCAGACCTGTTCCATCTCTACTGATAGGCTGCCAGCACTGGTCGCTATAGCTACAGACCTGTCTGATCTCTCCTGATAGGCTGTCAGCACTGGTCGCTATAGCTGCAGACCTGTCTGATCTCTCCTGATAGGCTGCCAGCACTGGTCGCTACAGCTACAGACCTGGTGTCCTCAGCAGCTGTTTACTGCAGGCCAGTAGTAACCAGTAGAAGCCAGTTAATACATCCTTGAATTCAAAAATTGAAACCGAGAAAACAGGACAGAGGTAAGATTAATATTTGCAGTGAGACGACCCCTTTAACCACTCCATCACTCCAGACCACTAGGGAAGCTGGGAGTTTTCTTTCAACTACCCTACAACACCAAGGGGTACATGCATGAAAACTGTCTTGGTCTAAGACTTTCCTTGTTGCCCATAGCAACCAACCAGAGCGTCCCTTTCATTTTTTTCAGAGCACTATATTAAATGAAAGGGGCGCTCTGATTGGTTGCTATGGGCAACAAGGAAAGTCTTAGACCAAGACAGTTTTCATGCATGTGGCCCCAAATGTCCACAATGAATATCGGCATTAACCCCTAGACCACCAGGAAAGGCCGAGATTCACTTTGTAACTACATGAAACCAGGCACCAGTGAAGACGACATTGACATTTGTGGTCTTAAACCACTTCTTCACTAACCTCTTTCATCACTCAGACCACCAAGAAAGTCAAAACCCTAGACCACCAGGGCTGCTGGCAATAATTACTCCAACACCCCAGAAAGCTGGGGTTTTTCTTTCCACTACCCTGCACCACTAAAGAAACCTTACCCACTGTAGATATTGGCACCAACTCCTGTACCACCAGGGCTGCTGGTATTAACTATTCCATCACCCAGACCACCAGGGCTGCTGGTATTAACTATTCCATCACCCCAGACCACCAGGGCTGCTGTCATTAACTATTCCATCACCCCAGACCACCAGGGAACAGGTAATTTTTCTTTCAACTACCCTGCACCACCAAAGGAACCTTGCCCGCTATGGATATTGGCATCAATCCCTGTGCCACCAGGGCTGCTGGCATTAACTATTCCATCACCCCAGACCACCAGGGCTGCTGGCATTAACTATTCCATAAACCCAGGGCCACAGGGCTGCTGCATTAACTTTTCCATCACCCCAGACCACCAGGGCTTTCTGGCATTAACTGTTCCACCAAACCCAGACACCAGGGCTGCTGGTATTAACTATTCCATCACGCAGACCACCGGGCTGCTGGCATTAACTATTCCATTCCCCCGACCAACCAGGGCTGCTGGCTTAACTATTCCATCACCCAGACCACCAGGGCTGCTGGCATTAACTTTTCCATCACCCAGACCACCAGGGCTGCTGGCATTAACTATTCCATCACCCCAGACCACCAGGGCTGCTGTCATTAACTATTCCATCACCCCAGACCACCAGGGCTGCTGGTTATTAATATTCCATAACCCAGACCAACCAGGGCTGCTGGCATTAACTATTCCATCACCCAAGACCACCAGGGCTGCTGGCATTAACTATTCCATAACCCAGACCACCAGGACTGTGGGATTAACTATTCCATCCCCAGACCACCAGGGTGCTGGCATAACTATTTTCCCTCACCCCAGACCACCAGGGCTGCTGGTATTAACTATTCCATCATCCCAGACCACCAGGGCTGCTGGCATTAACTATTCCATCACCCCAACCACCCAGGGCTGCTGGCCCTTAAAATATTCCCTCAAACCCCGACCACCCGGGTGCTGGCATTAACTATTCCATCACCCAAAACCACCAGGGCTGCTGGTATTAACTATTCCATCACCCCAGACCACCAGGGCTGCTGGCTTTAAAACTATTCCATCACCCCAGACCACCAGGGCTGCTGGCATTAACTATTCCATCACCCCAGACCACCAGGGCTGCTGGCATTAACTATTCCATCACCCCAGACCACCAGGGCTGCTGGCATTAACTATTCCATCACCCCAGACCACCAGGGCTGCTGGCATTAACTATTCCATCACCCCAGACCACCAGGGCTGCTGGTATTAACTATTCCATCACCCCAGACCACCAGGGCTGCTGGTATTAACTATTCCATCACCCCAGACCACCAGGGAACATGCAATTTTTTTTTTTTTTTTAAACTACTCTACACCAAGGAATAAAACCTCTTGGCCACTTGGGATGTTTCCCGGCCTAGGCTTGCGGGAACCTGTCATTCACCCCTAGCATGAGGCACAGAGGACCTCCTACCTCCGGCACTGCCGCTAGTTTTTGGTCGGCTGCCTTCTCTGTGTCATTCACCTTCCGTGCACCTATCCTCTTACAAAATACTATGACAGTTCATGTCACGGTTATATAAACATACAGTACGAGTCAAAAAAAAGCTTCCCCTCTGCGGCGCGGCGGCGCGTGATACGGGGTGAATCACCACTACAGCACAGCAGCTATTTTTAGGCCCTGAAGTGTTGTGTTGTGCCATAAAAAGACGCAGCACAGATAAAAGCATTGTAATCGCTGACAGAAGCCGCCGCCGCCATGCAGGGCCCGATGAGTAAGCGCGGGGTCTGCTGCCACTTTCCCTTCCAGCTGTATATAGACATTAGTCATCAGTCAGTGTCTATACACAGCTGCTGAGTCAGCGAGGTGATGACACCGCACAGGCCGCACACTCCGGTACCCCTGACACCCTAAAGGGGTCCTCTGCTTTGTATGCTGCATATTAGTGTTGATCAAACTGTGCTAGAAAAGTTGAGTTCTAGTAGAACCGAACCGAACATTTTACTGTTCGTTTGAGTAAAGTTCTAGTTCGACGCGTCATTTTCAGCTTCGTTTTCAGTGGCCATCCAATCACCCTCCAGCACTTTCTCCATCCAATCACCTTTCTGCACTTTTGGCCCCATCCAATCACCTTCCTGCACTTTCTCCATCCAATCACCTTTCTGCACTTATGGCTCCATCCAATCACCTTTCTGCACTTTCTCCATCCAATCACCTTTCTGCACTTTCTCCATCCAATCACCTTTCTGCACTTTCTCCATCCAATCACCTTTCTGCACTTATGGCTCCATCCAATCACCTTTCTGCACTTTTGGCTCCATCCAATCACCTTTCTGCACTTTTGGCCCCATCCAATCACCTTTCTGCACTTTTGGCTCCATCCAATCACCTTTCTGCACTTTTGGCTCCATCCAATCACCTTTCTGCACTTTTGGCTCCATCCAATCACCTTTCTGCACTTTTGGCTCCATCCAATCACCTTTCTGCACTTTTGGCTCCATCCAATCACCTTTCTGCACTTTTGGTCCCATCCAATCACCTTTCTGCGCTTTTGGCCCCATCCAATCACCTTTTTGCATTATTGGCCCCATCCAATCCCCTTTCTGCACTTTTGGCCCCATCCAATCCCCTTTCTGCACTTTTGGTGGTCATCCAATCCAAAACGTCATCGCTGAGGTGTAGGGCTCTCATTGGCTGCTAAAATCACATGACCATGTTATATATATTTCACTATATTGCCTTGTGAACGCCATTTTCAGCCCATCTTTGTACTGTACAGACTGCTCTTGGTTAGATAGCATTCTCCTCTCCATAGACAGCAATAGTTAGGTAGTTTGGTATGCTGGCTGCATCTTTCCCACACCCAGAAGCTGTTATTTGGTGACATTTGCAGGCTCACATAACGCCTAACTCTCATATATATGGATATATATTATACAGAAGGCTTGGATTTGCTAAATCATACTCCGTGCCCAAAAGTTTGGTTTTTGCAGTTTTGGGGGTTCAGTAATTGTATAACGCACCGTCTTCAAATCTTCTATGTGTCAAAGTGGATTTTGGGCCCCCTCAGGATGCAGGGCCCTGTAGCAGCTGCTACCGCTGCACCTCCTATAGCCACGCCCCTGCTTGCAAGCCGTCCTCATCTTTTCAGTTCACCATTGAAAGGAATGAAGTATTTTAGCCTGTGAATTTTTTCTGTGACTCTTAGAGCCAAATCGTCTTCACTAAGTTGTTCCCTGTACCCAGTTTACTGTTATGGATGGTTATTCCAGCTTCTCCTCACCTGTATAGGTAGAAAAATTATCCCCAACATCTTCTTCCATTGACTTTAATGGAGTCCGAAGTTCGAGCTCGAATAGAACTTCGAACCAAACTCACAAAAGTTCGAGGTTCTAACAGAACTAGACCTTTTTACTGTTCGCTCAACATTCCTGCGTATAAAGCAGAGGCGTAACTAGAAGCTCTGGGGCCCTGGTGCAAAGAGTGAAATGCCTTCCCCCCCCAGCTACCATGTCCCACTTACAATGCTGGTGTCTCCTTATGTAGCAGGAGGGCTTTTGGGCCCCCTCAGGCTGCAGGGCCCGGTAGCGACTGCTACCTCTGCACCCCCTGTAGCTACGCCCCTGGTATCAAGCATTCGCCTTATGTGCATTTCCCTCTCCTAAGTCCAGTCTATGCTGCTGCAGTGTTCTTCAACCTGGGCATGCTGGGAGTTGTAGTCTTGTAACAGCTGGAAAGATTTGGGAAAGCTCTGCAGATACTGAACCAGCAGGGATTGCCGGGAGCTTTACAGTGGTATTCCCATCTCAATGATGAGCTTTAAACATGTAGACCAGGCCTGCACAAAATATGGTCCGAGGGATATCCGGTGGCCTGAAAAAGGGGCCGGGCTTCCCTGAGATGGGTGGTACCATGCAGTTTTGGGACAATCGAGGGTGTTCCTATTTCATCTAGGGGCTTTCGCCACTACCTCCTACCCACTGCATGCTAGAGGACCCCTTTAGTCAGAGGGGAATAAACATTTTTACCAAATCCATTTCTCTTCTGATTTTGCTTCATTTCAGAGATACAGCAGGTTATCTATCCTGCTCGTTTACAGATGGTTTAACTAGGTTAAAACCTAGCAGAGATCCTGGTGTGCTGGAGCAGTGCAGAATTCATGGCTCAAGCTAGCAGAGGTCCTGGTGGGCTGGAGCAGTGCAGGATTAATGGCTCAAGCTAGCAGAGGTCCTGTTGGGCTGGAGCAGTGCAGGATTAATGGCTCAAGCTAATAGAGGTCCTGGTGGGCTGGAGCAGTGCAGAATTCATGGCTCAAGCTAGCAGAGATCCTGGTGTGCTGGAGCAATGCAGCTTTAATGGCTCAAGCTAGCAGAGGTCCCGTTGGGGCTGGAGCAGTGCAGAATTCATTGGCTCAAGCTAGCAGGGGATCCTGGTGGGCGGGGAGCAGTGCAGCATTAATGGCTCAAGTTTAGCAGAGATCCTGGTGGGTGGAGCATGCAGAATTAATGGTCAAGCTAGCAGAGGTCCTGTTGGGGCTGGAGCAGTGCAGAATTCATGCTCAAGCTAGCAGAGATCCTGGTGGGCTGGAGCAATGCAGCATTAATGGCTCAAGCTAGCAGAGGTCCCGTTGGGCTGGAGCAGTGCAGAATTCATGGCTCAAGCTAGCAGAGATCCTGGTGGGCTGGAGCAGTGCAGCATTAATGGCTCAAGCTAGCAGAGATCCTGGTGGGCTGGAGCAGTGCAGCATTCATGGCTCAAGCTAGCAGAGATCCTGGTGGGCTGGAGCAGTGCAGAATTAAAGGGCCCAAAGTAGCAGAGATCCTGGTGGGTGGAGCAGTGCGGGAATTCATGGCTAAGCTAGCAGAGACCCTGGTGGGCTGGAGCAGTGCAGCATTCATGGCTCAAGTTTAGCAGAGATCCTGTGGGCTGGAGCAGTGCAGAATTCATGGCTCAAGCTAGCAGAGATCCTGGGGGTGGAGCAGTGCAGAATTATGGCTCAAGCTAGCGAGGTCCTGGTGGGCTGGAGCAGTGCAGCATTCATGGTCCAAGCTAGAAAGAGATCCGGGTGGGCGGGAGCAGTGCAGAATTCATGGCTCAAGTAGCAGAGGTCCTGGTGGGCTGGAGCAGTGCAGCTTTTATGGCTCAAGCTAGCAGGGTCCTGGTGGGCTGGAGCGTGCAGAATTCATGGCTCAAGCAGCGGAGTCTGGTGGGCTGGAGCAGTGCGCATTCATGGCTCAAGCTAGGGGGATCCTTGGGGGCTGAGCAGTGCAGATTCATGGCTCAAGCTAGCAGAGGTCCTGGTGGGCGGGAAAGCAGTGCAGCATTCTGGCTCAAAAGCTAGCAGAGGTCCTGGTGGGCTGGAGCAGTGCAGCATTCATGGCTCAAGCTAGCAGACGTCCTGGTGGGCTGGAGCAGTGCAGAAGTCATGGCTCAGCTAGCAGAGGTCCAGGTGGGCTGGAGCCGTGCAGAAGTCATGGCTCAAGCTAGCAGAGGTCCTGGTGGGCTGGAACAGTGCAGGATTTTTGCTCAAGCTAGCAGAGGTCCTGGGGGGGCTGGAGCAGTGCAGAATTAAATGGCTCAACTAGCAGAGATCCTGGTGGGCTGGAGCAGTGCGGGATTAATGGCTCAAGCTAGAAGGGTCCTGTTGGGCTGGAGCAGTGCAGAATTCATGGCTAAGCTAGAGAAGGTCACCTGGTGGGCTGGAGCAGCGCAGCATTAATGGCTCAAGCTAGCAGAGGTCCTGGTGGGCTGGAGCAGTGCAGAATTAATGGCTCAAGCTAGCAGAGGTCCTGGTGGGCTGGAGCAGTGCAGCATTCATGGCTCAAGCTAGCAGAGCTCCTGGTAGGCTGGAGCAGTGCAGAATTCAGGGGCTAAAAAAGGGTTTTTAGCAGAGGTCCTGGTGGCTGGAGCAGTGCAGAATTCCTGGCTCAAGCTAGCAGAGCTCCTGTTGGGCTGGAGCATTGCAGTAGTCTTGGCACAAGCTAGCAGCTATCCTTGTGGGCTGGAGCATTGCAGTATTCATTCCTCAAGCTAGCAGAGATCCTGGTGGGCTGGAGCAGTGTAGAATACATGGCTCAAGCTAGCAGAGATCCTGGTGGGCTGGAGCAGTGCAGAATTCATGGCTCAAGCTAGCAGACGCCCTGGTGGGCTGGAGCAGTGCAGAATTCATAACTCAAGCTAGCAGAGATCCTGGTGGGCTGGAGCAGTGCAGAATTCATGGCTCAAGCTAGCAGAGGTCCTGGTGGGCTGGAGCAGTGCAGCATTAATGACTCAAGCTAGCAGAGATCCTGGTGGGCTGGAAGGGCAGTTGCAGAATTCATGGCTCAAGCTAGCAGAGATCCTGGTGGCTGGAGCAGTGCAGAATTCATGGCTAAGCTAGCAGAGGTCCTGGTGGGCTGGAGCAGTGCAGGATTAATGGCTCAAGCTAGCAGAGATCCTGGTGGGCTGGAGCAGTGCAGAATTCATGGCTCAAGCTAGCAGACGTCCTGGTGGGCTGGAGCAGTGCAGAATTCATGGCTCAAGCTAGCAGAGGTCCTGGTGGGCTGGCAGTGCAGCATTCAGGGGTTTCAAGCTAGCAGAGATCCTGGTGGGCTGGAGCAGTGCAGGATTAATGGCTCAAGCTACCAGAGATCCTGGTGGGCTGGAGCAGTGCAGAATTCATGGCTCAAGCTAGCAGACATCCAGGTGGGATTGAGCAGTGCAGAACTCATCGCACTAGCTAGCAGAGCTCCTGGTTGGCTGGAGCAGTGCAGAATTCATGGCTCAAGCTAGCAGAGGTCCTGGTGGGCGGGAAAGCAGTGAGAATTCATGGCTCAAGCTAGCAGGATCCTGGTGGGCTGGAGCAGTGCAGCTTAATGACTCAAGCTTGCAGAGGATCCTGGTGGGCTTGAGCAGTGCAGAATTCATGGCTCAAGCTAGCAGAGGTCCTGGTGGGCTGGAGCAGTGCAGCATTCATGGCTCAAGCTAGCAGAGATCCTGGTAGGCTGGAGCAGTGCAGAATTCATGGCTCAAGCTAGCAGAGGTCCGGGTGGGCTGGAGCAGTGCAGAATTAAATGGCTAAGCTAGCAGAGGTCCTGGTGGGCTGGAGCAGTGCAGAATTCATGGCTCAAGCTAGCAGAGGTCCTGGTGGGCTGGAACAGGGCAGCATTAATGGCTCAAGCTAGCAGAGGTCCTGGTGGGCTGGAGCAACGCAGCATTAATGACTCAAGCTAGCAGAGGTCCTGGTGGGCTGGAACAGTGCAGCATTAATGGCTCAAGCTAGCAGAGGTCCTGGTGGGCTGGAACAGGGCAGCATTAATGGCTCAAGCTAGCAGAGGTCCTGGTGGGTGGAGCAGTGGGCAGCTTAATGACTAAAGTTTAGCAGAGATCCTGGTGGGCTGGAGCAGTGCAGAATTCATAACTCAAGCTAGCAGAGGTCCTGGTGGGCTGGAGCAGTGCAGCATTCATGGCTCAAGCTAGCAGAGATCCTGGTGGGCTGGAGCAGTGCAGCATTCATGGCTCAAGCTAGCAGAGATCCTGGTGGGCTGGAGCAGTGCAGCATTAATGGCTCAAGCTAGCAGAGGTCCTGGTGGGCTGGAGCAGTGCAGAATTCATGGCTCAAGCTAGCAGAGATCCTGGTGGGCTGGAGCAGTGCAGCATTAATGGCTCAAGCTAGCAGAGGGTCCTGGGGGGTGGAAACAGGGCAGCATTTAATGGCTCAAGCTAGCAGAGGTCCGGGGTGGGCTGGAGCAGTGCAGAATTCATAACTCAAGCTAGCAGAGATCCTGGTGGGCTGGAGCAGTGCAGAATATTCATGGCTCAAGCTAGCAGAGATCCTGGTGGGATGGAGCAGTGCAGAATTCATGGCTCAAGCTAGCAGAGATCCTGTTGGGCTGGAGCAGTGCAGAATTCATGGCTCAAGCTAGCAGAGGTCCTGGTGGGCTGGAGCAGTGCAGAATTAATGGCTCAAGCTAGCAGAGATCCTGGTGGGCTGGAGCAGTGCAGCAAAAATGACTCAAGCTAGCAGAGATCCTGGTGGGCTTGACAGTGCAGAATTAAATGGCTCAAGCTAGCAGAGACCCTGGGGGGGGCTGGAGCAGTGCAGCATTATGGCTCAAGCTAGCAGAGGTCCGGGTGGGCTGGAGCAGTGCAGAATTTCATGGTCAAGCTAGCAAGGGTCCTGGTGGGCTGGAGCAGTGGCAGAATTCATGGCTCAAGTTTAGCAGAGGTCCTGGTTGGGCTGGAACAGGGCAGCATTAATGGCTCAAGCTAGCAGAGGTCCTGGTGGGCTGGAGCAACGCAGCATTAATGGCTCAAGCTAGCAGAGGTCCTGGTGGGCTGTACCAGGGCAGCATTCATTGCTCAAGCTAGCAGAGGTCCTGGGGGGCTGGAACAGGGCAGCATTAATGGCTCAAGCTGCAAGAGTCCTGGTGGGCTGGAGCAGTGCAGCATTAATGACTCAAGTAGCAGGGGATCCTGGTGGGTGGAGCAGTGCAGAATTCATGGCTCAAGCTAGCAGAGATCCTGGTGGGCTGGAGCATTTGCAGCATTCATGGCTCAAGCTAGCAGAGATCCTGGTGGGCTGGAGCAGTGCAGAATTCATGGCTCAAGCTAGCAGAGGTCCTGGGGGGTTTGGAGCATGTGAGATTAATGGCTCAAGCTAGCAGAGGCCCTGGGGGGGGCTGGAACAGGGCCCAGCATTAATGGCTCAAGCTAGCAGAGGTCCTGGTTGGCTGGGAGCAGTGCAGAATTCATAACTCAAAGCTAGCAGAGTCCTGGTGGGCTGGAACAGGGCAGCATTAATGGCTCAAGCTAGCAGTCCTGGTGGGCTTGAGCAGTGCAGAATTCATGGTTTAAGCTAGCAGAGGCCCTGGTTGGCTGGAGCGGGTGCAGAATTTCATAACTCAAGCTAGCAGAGATCCTGGTGGGCTGGAGCAGTGCAGAATTCATGGCTCAAGCTAGCAGAGGTCCGGGTGGGCTGGAGCAGTGCAGCATTAATGACTCAAGCTAGCAGAGATCCTGGTGGGCTGGAGCAGTGCAGCATTCATGGCTCAAGCTAGCAGAGGTTCTGGTGGGCTGGAGGCAGCCTGTGAACCATGTGCTAGAGGCGTGTGACATCACCGGATCTGATGCCCGCTGCCTCTCTGGGAATTTGGGGAGAGGATAGTTCCCTGGTTTCTCATTGCTGCCTCCTCATTATCCCATGAGATCCTAACAAAGGCCTCCTATTCTGTGGGGCAGGATTTCGTGCGCTAATGATTGACCAAAGGGTTAATTATGGCCCGTGATACGAGGGGACCCATCAGTGTCTCTATTGTATGTTCCCGAAGTCTCAGGGAGATGAAAGACCCTTCAGAAAAATGTCCCCAAAAGGCCTCGACTCCTCCGCATTCAGCCATTACCTGCAGCCAAGATGGCCTCTGTGACACGTCCTGCAGGATCCACCCAGCTTTCCCAGGCACCTGAGGGCCCAGGTTTGGTAGAGTTACATCCCGTGACCTATGTAGCGTCATAACTAGTGCATTGTGTGAGGTAGACGGGAGTCCATGTCCGGTCTCATCAGAGGTTTAGGCTAAATCTGAAGCCCCTCATACTTTACACTGCAGCTCTGCTCCTTATAAGCAGTGACTCCACCTTAGCTGCATGTCTGTTGGTTTCTGGCGTAGTCTGAGACCCGTCTCCTTTTGGACATTGTTGTAAGTGATGGCTCAAAATTAGCTGCATTGTCTGTTGGTATCTGGGATAATCTGAGACCCCTCTCCTGTTTCCTCATAGGCAGGGCCATCTTTTCCATTGGACACACTAGGCAGTTACCCGGGAGCCCCATGAGCATAGGGGCCCTTAGGTGGTGAATGTATGTCCTGAAAATTATGGACGTATCCCCTAAAACCTTGGGTCTTTGCTGCTTATTTAACTGTTTGTGTGTTCTTAGGACGTGCAATCGGTTAGAAACCATGGTGGAGCAGGGAGCCATAGGCTCCCTGCCCTTTCATTTAGTCTTGTAAATGTCAGCAAGGTGTCCCAACCTAGGCTGCGTGATGATATTGGGATGCTTGGGGGTTTGTAGAGACATGGCCTCATGGGGGGTCAGTTTTGGACATTGCTAGCAGCATAGCTTGGTGTTATGTCATGTATTTGGGAAGGGACCACTGCATGGCTATTCCTGGGGCCCGTAATGTGGTTAAGACGGCCCTGCTCACAGGTCTAGGTTGAAGCCCCTCTTGCTTTACACTGCAGTTCTGCTCTGTTTAGGACACATCTATTAGCAGCGACTCCATCGTATCTGCATCGTCTGTTGGTGTCAGAGGTAGTCTGAGACCCGTCTCCTTTTGGACATTGTTGTAAGAGGTGGCTCAACCTTAGCTGCATTGTCTGTTGGTTTCTGGGGTAGTCTGAGACCCACCTCCTGTTCCCTCATGGGTCTTGGTTGAAGCCCCTCTTGCTTTACACTGCAGCTCTGCTCTGTTTAGGACACATCTGTAAGCAGTGACTCCACCTTAGCTGCATTGTCTGTTGGTATCTGGGGTGGTCTGAGACCCGGCTCCTATTTCCTCACAGGTCTAGGTTGAAGCCCCTCTTGCTTTACACTGCAGATCTGCTCTATAAGCAGTGACTCCTTCGTTGGTGGGGTAGTCTGAGACCCACCTCTTAGCTTATTTCTTTGTCCCTGCACCACGCTTTACACTGCAGCTCTGCTCCTTATAAGCAGTGACTCCATGGTATCTGCATAGTCTGTTGGTTTCTGGGGTAGTCTGAGATCCACCACCTCTTGTTTCTCTGTCCCTGCACCATGCTTTACACTGCAGCTCTGCTCCTTATAAGCAGTGACTCCATGGTATCTGCATAGTCTGTTGGTGTCTGGGGTAGTCTGAGATCCACCACCTCTTGTTTCTCTGTCCCTGCACCATGCTTTACACTGCAGCTCTGCTTCTTGGGATTGGCTGCTGTGTATGAGCCTGGGCAGGTTACTGTCTTTATTCCCTATAGATCAGTAGTGTTCCGGTAGGTCGGAGCGGGTGAGGCAGATGTTCGGAGGGTCTCTCCACCATGTGCGCTCCAGCTGTGGCGGTCACAGCCAGTTTCAGGAAGCTCGGCCACTTCCCAGCACTGACCGCTTTACATTCCTACTGAGAATAGGCCGTTTCCTTGTAACATTTCCTGGATAAAGCGTCGCTCCGGAGTCCTCGTCCGTCACATGAGGACGATCTCCAGGGCCGCCATCAGAAATTTCAGGGCCCCATACAGCTGAAGCGTCTGGCCCCCCTTTCCCATAAACCCCACTTGCAGCGGGCCCCCTTCATTCACCGGGCCCCGTACGGCAGTACCCCCTGTACTGCCTTTATGGCGGCCCTGACGATCTCCACCCAGCAGTCACTGCTGCCTCAGGTCCCAGCGTTCCCATACACCTGAGTGACGTCCTATCCCACTGTAGAGAGATTTTCCATTCAGGAGTCTGGGAAAGCTGAGCTCCTGCAGAGCCGCACGTGCCCAGCAGGGCTGGAGGGGTGATAAGACATCTCTGTGTTTGGTGGTTCCCCTATCTGTTGTCCGGGCGGAGCGCGGTTACTATGTGCTCACAGGACGGGCAGCCAGGAATTGTAAAGGTGCAGATAAAGCGAGTACCACCCCGACCCACCTGTGCCCTGGATTGCGCCGCCCGGCGAGGGTGACGTTATCTATAGTGTATAGCCAGGCCCAGTGCCAGCCGGGCCAAGGAGTCAGTGACCGTGGTTTGGAGCCCGGAGCGCACAGCCCAACGAGAGTGGCTTCATCTATAGTGTATAGCCAGGCAGGCCTAGGGGTCAGCGACCGCCATATAGAGCCTGGAGCGCACAGTACATCGAGAGTGTCTCCATCTATAGTGTTTAGCCAGGCAGGCCTAGGGGTCAGCGACAGCAGTATAGGGCCCAAAACGCACAGCCCAGCGAGGGTGACTCCATCTATAGTGTATAGCCAGGCAGGCCCAGGGGGCAGCGACAGCCGTATAGAGCCTGGAGCGGGAGACTGCATCAATAGTGTATAGCCAGGCAGGCCTAGGGGTCAGCGACAGTGGTATAGAGACCGGAGCGCACAGTCCAGCGAGGGTGACTCCATCTGTAGTGTATAGCCAGGCAGGCCTAGGTGTCTGGGACCACCGTATAGAGCCCGGAGCGCACAGCCCAGCGAGGGTGACTCCATCTATAGTGTATAGCCAGGCAGGCCTAGGGGTCAGCGACAGCCGTATAGAGCCCGGAGCGCACAGTACAGCGAGGGTGACTCCATCTATAGTGTATAGCCAGGCAGGCCTAGGGGTCAGCGACGGAGGTATACACCCAGCGAGGGTGACTCCATCTCTAGTGTATAGCCAGGCAGGCCCAGGGGTCAGGGACAGCCGTATAGAGCCCGGAGCGCACAGTACAGCGAGGGTGACTCCATCTATAGTGTATAGCCAGGCAGGCCTAGGGGTCAGCGACGGCGGTATACACCCAGCGAGGGTGACTCCATCTCTAGTGTATAGCCAGGCAGGCCCAGGGGTCAGCGACGGAGGTATACACCCAGCGAGGGTGACTCCATCTCTAGTGTATAGCCAGGCAGGCCCAGGGGTCAGCGACAGCCGTATAGAGCCTGGAGCGGGTGACTTCATCTATAGTGTATAGCCAGGCAGGCCTAGGGGTCAGGGACAGCCGTATAGAGCATGTAGCGCTCAGCCCAGCGAGGGTGACTCCATCTATAGTGTATAGCCAGGCAGGCCTAGGGGTCAGCGACAGCCGTATAGAGCCCGGAGCGCACAGCCCAATGAGAGTGACTCCATCTATAGTGTATAGCCAGGCAGGCCTAGGGGTCCGCGCCGGAGGTATACACCCAGCGACGGTGAATCCATCTATAGTGTATAGCCATGAAGGCCTAGGGGTCAGCAACAGCCGTATAGAGCCTCGAGCGGGTGACTTCATCTATAGTATATAGCCAGGCAGGCCTAGGGGTCAGCGACAGCCGTATAGAGCCCAGAGCGCACAGCCCAGCGAGGGTGACCTGGTGTAGACCTGTTGCCCCTCATGCTCTCATTTTCTCATCAGTCAGTGTTCTCTTGCCCCCGCTTGCTCCATCCTGTTGCCCCTCTTGCTCCCCTCGTCCTCAGTCAGTGTTGCTGAGCCCCCGCTTGCTCCATCCTGTTGCCCCTCTTGCTCCCTCTCCCTCAGTCAGTGTTCTCTAGCCCCCGCTTGCTCCATCCTGTTGCCCCTCTTGCTCCCTCTCCCTCAGTCAGTGTTCTCTAGCCCCTGCTTGCTCCATCCTGTTGCCCCTCTTGCTCCCGCTCCCTCAGTCAGTGTTCTCTAGCCCCCGCTTGCTCCGTCCTGTTGCCCCTCTTGCTCCCTCTCCCTCAGTCAGTGTTGCTGAGCCCCCGCTTGCTCCATCCTGTTGCCCCTCTTCCTACCCTCTCCCTCAGTCAGTGTTGCTGAGCCCCTCTTGCTCCCTCTCCCTCAGTCAGTGTTGCTGAGACCCCGCTTGCTCCATCCTGTTGCCCCTCTTCCTACCCTCTCCCTTTGTCCTCAGTCAGTGTTCTCTAGCCCCCGCTTGCTCCATCCTGTTGCCCCTCTTGCCCCCGTCTCTCTCAGTCAGTGTTGCTGAGCCCCCGCTTGCTCCTTCCTGTTGCCCCTCTTGCCCCCTCTCCCTCAGTCAGTGTTCTCTAGCCCCTGCTTGCTCCATCCTGTTGCCCCTCTTGCTCCCTCTCCCTCAGTCAGTGTTGCTGAGCCCCCGCTTGCTCCGTCCTGTTGCCCCTCTTCCTACCCTCTCCCTTTGTCCTCAGTCAGTGTTCTCTAGCCCCCGCTTGCTCCATCCTGTTGCCCCTCTAGCCCCCGTCTCTCTCAGTCAGTGTTGCTGAGCCCCCGCTTGCTCCATCCTGTTGCCCCTCTTGCTCCCTCTCCCTCAGTCAGTGTTCTCTAGCCCCTGCTTGCTCCGTCCTGTTGCCCCTCTTGCTCCCGCTCCCTCCGTCAGTGTTGCTGAGCCCCCGCTTGCTCCGTCCTGTTGCCCCTCTTGCTCCCTCTCCCTCAGTCATTGTTTCTGAGACCCCGCTTGCTACGTCCTGTTGCCCCTCTTGCCCCCCTCTCCCTCAGTCAGTGTTCTCTAGCCCCCGCTTGCTCCATCCTGTTGCCCCTCTAACTACCCTCTCCCTTTGTCCTCAGTCAGTGTTCTCTAGCCCCAGCTTGCTCCATCCTGTTGCCCCTCTTGCTCCCTCTCCCTCAGTCAGTGTTGCCGAGCCCCCGCTTGCTCCGTCCTGTTGCCCCTCTTGCTCCCGTCTCTCTCAGTCAGTGTTGCTGAGACCCGCTTGCTCCGTCCTGTTGCCCTCTTGCCCCCTCTCCCTCAGTCAGTGTTCTCTCGCCCCCGCTTGCTCCATCCTGTTGCCCCTCTTGCCCCCTCTCCCTTTGTCCTCAGTCAGTGTTCTCTAGCCCCCGCTTGCTCCATCCTGTTGCCCCTCTTGCTCCCTCTCCCTCAGTCAGTGTTGCTGAGCCCCCGCTTGCTCCGTCCTGTTGCCCCTCTTGCTCCCTCTCCCTCAGTCCGTGTTGCAGAGACCGCGGGTGCTCCGTCCTGTTGCCCCTCTTGCTACCTCTCCCTCAGTCAGTGTTCTCTAGCCCCCGCTTGCTCCATCCTGTTGCCCCTCTTCCTACCCTCTCCCTTTGTCCTCAGTCAGTGTTCTCTAGCCCCCGCTTGCTCCATCCTGTTGCCCCTCTTGCTCCCGCTCCCTCAGTCAGTGTTGCTGAGCCCCCGCTTGCTCCATCCTGTTGCCCCTCTTGCTCCCTCTCCCTCAGTCAGTGTTCTCTAGCCCCCGCTTGCTCCATCCTGTTGCCCCTCTTGCTCCCTCTCCCTCAGTCAGTGTTGCTGAGACCCCGCTTGCTCCATCCTGTTGCCCCTCTTCCTACCCTCTCCCTTTGTCCTTAGTGTTCTCTAGCCCCCGCTTGCTCCATCCTGTTGCCCCTCTTGCCACCTCTCCCTCAGTCAGTGTTCTCTAGCCCCTGCTTGCTCCATCCGGTTGCCCCTCTGGCCCCTCTTGCCCCCTCTCCCTGTGTCCTCAGTCAGTGTTCTCTAGCCCCCCCGCTTCCTCCATCCTGTTGCCCCTCTTCCTCCCTCTCCCCTTGTCAGTGTTGCTGAGCCCCCATCTTCAGATCTCCCGGGCGAGCGGCTGCAGTTTGATGACTGTTCTGTCTCTGGCAGTGCGTGCAGCAAATCAATGTAACATGGAAATAAATAAATCGCCCCCCGCCCCCCCCCTGTGTCCTCTGTTAACCCTGAGATTGTGTACAGCGAGGCGGCTGCACAGCATTCCCCGCAGTGACCTGGAAACACCCCGGCCACCGCTCATTGCTCAACCCTGGTATTGTGCACAGCCTGGTATAGTATGTGCTGTATGGCATGTGCGGTGCCCGCGGGTGAGCTCAGGTGACTTCCTGTCTGGATTCCAGGCCTGACTGATAATAACTCTGCTGCTGTGATACAGAGATCACTGCTCCGCTGCCTGCGCTCCAGTGTGGACTGCTGGGGGCGCTATAAGAGACCTCATCAATGAACTGTGGGGATAGTAATTCCCCTTTTCACATCGGCCCCAATGCATTGCCTCCCTGAGTCGCAGTGTGCGCCTGCGGCAATGCAGACTGTTTCCACAGCTAATATGCAATGGTGTAATAGAAAGAAGTGATTCAATCCAAACCTCAGATCCTGACGAGAGTAAAAGGTGATGAGAAGAGGCGAAGGGGGGACACACTCTGTCTGTGCGACACGACCCTGCACCGTAACCGGGGCCCACTCTCTTCTGTGTATGCGCACCCATGTCATCTATCTATCCATCTATCTATCTATCTATCTATCTCTATCTATCTATCTATCTATCTCATATCTATCTATCTCATATCTATCTATCCCATATCTATCTATCCATCTATCCATCTATTTATCTATCTATCTATCTCATATCTATCTATCTCATATCATCCCATATCTATCTATCTATCTATCTATCTATCTCTCTCTCTCATATCTATCTCTCTCATATCTATCTATCGATCATCTTCTATCTATCTATCTATCTCATATCTATCTATCTATCTATCTATCTCATATCTCTCTATCTTTCTATCTATCCCATATCTATCTCTCTCATATCTATCTATCCCATATCTATCTATCTCTCTCATATCTATCTATCTATCATCTTCTATCTATCTATCTATCTATCTCATATCTATCTATCTCATATATATCTAGCTCATATCTCTCAATCTTTCTATCTATCTCATATCTATCTTCATATCTATCTATCCCATATCTATCTATCCCATATCTATCTATCTCTCCCATATCTATCTATCTATCTCTCTCTCTCATATCTATCTCTCTCATATCTATATCTCATATCTATCTATCTATCTATCTCATATCTATCTATCTATCCTTCTATCTATGTTCTGGCTAGCTAATATCTATCTACAGTATCTATGTATCTCTATCTCATATCTATCTATCTCATATCTATCTATCTCATATCTATCTATCTCATATCTATCTATCTATCTATCTCATATCTATCTATCTATCTCTCTCTCTCATATCTATCTATCTCATATCTATCTATCTCATATCTATCTATATCTATCTATCTCTCTCATATCTATCTCTCTCATATCTATCTCTCTCATATCTATCCCATATCTATCTATCTATCTATCTATCTATCTTCTATCTATCTATCTATCATCTTCTATCTCCCATATCTATCTATCTCATATCTCTCTATCTATCTATCTCATATCTCTCTATCTTTCTATCTATCTCATATCTATCTCTCTCATATCTATCTATCTCTCTCATATCTATCCCATATCTATCTATCTATCTATCTATCTATCTATGTTCTGGCTAGCTAATATCTATCTACAGTATCTATGTATCTCTATCTCATATCTATCTTTCTCATATCTATCTATCTATCTCTCTCTCATATCTATCTATCTATCTCTCTCATATCTATCTATCTCACTCATATCTATCCCTTATCTATCTATCTATATCTCTCTCTCATATCTATCTCATATCTATCTATCTATCTATCTATCTATCTATATATCTATCTATCTATCTATCTTCTGGATCTCTCTGCAGCATTTGACACTGTGGATCACCATCTTCTCCTCAGCATGCTCAGCACCATTGGCCTCCAGGAAAACCGCTCTCGCTTGTTCTCGTCCTACCCTCTTGACCCGCTCCTTCATTTGGCCCTCGTTTTCTGTTCTACCTCCTCTCCTCTTCCTCTTGCTGTTGGGGTTCCTCAGGGATCCGTTCTTGGTCCTCTCCTCTTTTCATTGTACACAGCCCCCATTGGACAAACCATCAGTAGATTTGGCTTCCAGTACCATCTCTACGCTGATGACACCCAATTATACACCTCCTCCCGAGACATCACTCCAGCCTTGCTACAAAACACCAGTGACTGTCTGTCCGCTGTCTCTGACATCATGTCCTCTCTCCATCTGAAACTAAACCTCACTAAGACTGAACTTCTAGTCATCCCACCATCTACTTACCAACCACCCCCGTGCTATTTCTGTTTCTGTATGTGGTACCTTCATTTCTCCTAGGCAGCTGGCCCGCTGTCTTGGGGTTATTCTAGACTCTGATCTGACCTTCACCCCATATATCCAATCCCTTGTCCGCTCCTGTCACCGCACCTCAAGAAAATCTCCAGAATACGTCCATTTCTACTGTGGAAACGACTCAAAAACCCCATTTTTGCTCTTATTCTTTTTCGTCTTGGACTTTCTGTAACTCCTTGCTTATCGGTTTCCCCCCCTCTTGCAAAACTCTCCCCTCTCCAGTCTGTCCTGAATGCAGCAGCCAAAGGGTTGTCTTTCTTTCCAGCCGCTATACTGATGCCTCTACCCTGTTTTCAGCACTGCACTGGTTGCCCATCCAGTACAGAATACAATATAAACTCAGTACTCTCACCCATAAAGCTCTCCACAGCGCTGCACTCCATACATCACCTCCCTCATCTGTCTACCACCCTACCCGCTCTCTCCGCTCTGCTGATATCAGGTTAAACTCATCAATCATCCGAACCTCCCCTGCCCGTCTCCAAGACTTCAAAACGTGCCAGCACCGGTCCTATGGAATATGCTACCGCGGGCGATCAGGCACATTCACACCCTCATAGCTTTAAAAGGCCCTGAGAATACATCTTCTCACTCTGGCCTACCCGAATCCCTAATACTAACCCCCCCCCCCCCCCCCACCACACACAACCCCCCTAGCGCACTCATCTCATTTTCGGCACTTAACTGTATATAGATGTATATAAGGGGGCAGTTCATCCGAATTCTATGTAAAACAACCCCATATTTAAAGTCACATGGCTGGACCATTGTAAATCTAGCACTTCTTGCCCTTCGTCTCTCCCGTACACCCTAAAGTTGTAAGCTCTTGGGGAGCAGGGGCCCCCACACCTTGGTCTCACTGTAAGTACTTTTAATGTTAATGCTTCGTTTACCCTCCAAAGTAAAGTGCTGCGGAAAAGTTGGGGGCAAAATAAAAAAAAATTTTTATTATTATTACATCCTCAAATTTCTTTTCTATCCATATCATCTATCTATCTATCTAAACATCTATCTACTATCTATCTCATATCTAACTATCTAAAACTATCTATCTCAATTATCATCTATTACATCTATCTCATATCTTTTTATCTCATATCTTCTATCCATACTATCTATTATCTATCTATCCATACTATCATCTCATATTATTAACCCAACTATCTATCCATATCTACCATATCTATCTATCTCATACTATCTATCTATCTATCTTCTTTCCCCTACTATCTATCCATATCTATCATCTCATACTATCTCATATCTATCATTTTTCTATCTATCTATCTATCTATCTCAAATCTATCTATCACATCCCCTATCACATCTCATATCATCTATCCCATAATCTATCATCTACTATCAACTATCTATCTATCCCCTATCTACTACTCATTCTTTTTACCCATTTCTATCTATCCATACTACTACTCATATCTATCTATCTACATCTCATATCTACTATCTACTAACTATCCCCATATCTATCTATCTCAATCATCTATCTCATACTACTATTTTTATCTATCTATCTACCATCCTATATCTATTTGTCTATCATCTATATCTACCCGTCTGTCCTGTGTGACAATACCCAGCACTAAAATGGGGGCCCCCCTTTGACCTTTCCTATTGGACCCGCTCTGTGGAATTCCCCTGTAGGATGTCGGCCGGACAGGGGTCAGCTGTGTGAGTTGGGGTTGGGGTCGCGGTGATGAAATCTTTCTTTTCCCGGTGTCCTTTAGGTGCGTTTACCTAGAAATTCTCCATTAAAAGGGGGGTTTTTCCCTGCAGAATATAATCCGGGGTCTGAGAAGGGAAACCGTGAAGGCGAAGGAGGCTCCCTGCCCGGGGGGTACCGCTCTGTAAAGCAAGGGGGGGGTGTTTTGGTCGGCCGGTCCTCCGCTATCAGAAGGTTATGCCGTAGAACACTGTTATATATCTTGCATCCTGTGCTGCTCCAGTAACAGCCAAAGCTGTTTTCCAGATTCTGTTGGCTTCCTGATGCAGGACCTCGGAGCAGTCCCTGCTGTATCACTGTGTGCACAGAGCTCGCTCTGCTGTATTGCATTATGAAAGATGTAGAACTTACACAATCTACAAGATAGACGCTCTAAAGAAATGGATTACGTATTGTATTTTCTATATCCATCTCCCAATATCTATTTATCATCATCCACTCGTTCCTATCATCTATCTCTATTATCTATCTCATATCTATCTATCCAATTATTTCTCATATCTATCTATCGATCGATCTATCTATCTAAAAACTATCTATCTATCATCTCTATCTATCTATCATTATCTATCTATCATCTCATATTTTCTATCAAATCTATTCATATTATCTATCTATTCATACTATCTTTTAAAACTCAATCTATCTATCTCATATCTATCTATCTATCTAGCTAGCTATCTTTTTTCTATCTTTTCAATCGTATATATCTATTTTTTTTATCTACCCTTATTTAAAAGCATTAGTTTGCGCCCTCCATTACACACTGCGGCAGCAAATGCGGACATAACTGGGGCCACACGCAGAGGCCGACACCCGCACAGCTCTACTGGCAATGCTACGGTTTTACCGGTAGAATCATGCAGCCATTGGCAACCATGCGTGTGGTTTTGCCCGCTTACAGCAGCCACATTGTGTTGAGTTCTCGGATGGACTTCAGGTCTTCATGCAGCTCTGGGTGTGATTGGAGTATCAGACACAATGTGACTCAAGAGCAGCACAGATGCCATTACTTTCAGTTTTTGCAAAATGGGCTGATTTTATTTCCCCCCGTGTTTCACATAGTTTGGTCTCTGCAGCTGCCATGTGAATAGCTTTGTGTTCAGACACAGCTCTTTCTCCCTCTCTCACAGCTGGAACTCTCAGCACAATAAGAAGCACCAATAACCAGAATGAGCTGCTTGTAATGAACCCTTAGGCAGTGTTGCGTCTAGATATCATCACTTTGCTGTTTGCCCCCTTGCTCTAAGGGTTGTGTCATGTCCTTAAAATTTGTGTTTTTCATTGCCCTCCCGCTGTATTTCCCGGGGATCACCCATCGACGTTTCAGTCCGCTATACTTCCCCCAAACAGCGGGCAGCTCTATTCCCAGGCCCAGAAGAACTATCCATACAGCCCTCGCTGGGATGGCAACGAGATGGCAAAGAGAGCAAAGTAAGAGCTGAAGGCCACCGTCACATTCATACAAAGGGCTCCGGGGGCTATTCATCAAAGAGGACCCCTGACCTCTCCTGACCTCTCTGGTTTAGTAGATCCTTGTGTCCTCTGAGAAGTAACAATCCTGGAGCATCTTCTCTTATATCTCTGTGCTGTTCCTCTGTTACTCCTCCTAGAAAGGTATTACTGAATCTGTCAGCTGAGTGTGACCCAGGATCTCACTGGCCCACAGGAGAGCAGGGAGAACGCATGGTGGGCCCATGGGCATAGTGGGTCTGGTGAAAAAACTTTGAGACTCTCGGTTCACATATTTTGATCAAAAGATGTTTAAGTTGCCCACGACTTTCAACGTGATCTCAAATGGGGCAGTCCTACACTATCTTTTACCTCTCAATAGAGCCTCCGGGCCTCTCACTGGGTCAAACGACCTCCTTTATCCAGAGAGAAAAAATAAAAACACCCAACCTGCAAGCTGCACGCTTATAACAGTCTGTGAAAGTGGGCGGGTGCAGAAAATCAAAATGGAGGCACCCTTTCCTCCCCATATAGGTTAAAATCAATATATACCAAATATAACGTATGGTTCTGCACAAAAAACACTTCTGAAAAAACATATGCAAACCTGACTGCGGCACATATATAATAATATATTAAATTTTATAAAAATATATATAAAATATTTATTATATACCCCCACTGCCAGCGGCACACTACTGCAAAAAGTGATTTTCCCGCACTTTCCCACCTCACAGACTGTCATAAGAAGGCAGCTTGCAGGTTGGGTTTTTTATTTTTTTCTCTCTGGATATAGGAGGTCGTTTTTACCCAGTGAGAGGCCTGGATGTGGCCCCATTGAGAGGTAAAGATAGCATAGGGCTGCCCTATTTGAGATCCCGTTGAAAGTCGTGGGCACTTAAAACACCTTTTGTTTCAAAATATGTAAACCCGAAAATTCTAAATTTTTTTTTTAAAGAAATAAAAGGGTGGGTTGGTTTCGTTTTTTTTAGGAAAAACCCCGAAAAAAGAAAAGAGAGGCCCTTGTCCCAGTCCTTTTTAGGGGGGCCCCCCCCAAGAAATCATTTTCCACGGGGGCCCCCCAAAAAATTTCATTTTTCCACTGGGTGCCCAAAAAAATCATTCCACTGGTGGCCCCAAAAAATCAACCCCCTTGGGGGCCCCAAGAATCATCTCCACTGGGGGCCCCCAAAAAATCATCTCCCTGGTACCCAAAAATTCATCTCCACGGGGACCCCCAAGAAACATCCCCCCACGGGGGTGGACCCCAAGAAAAAACTCCACGGGTTTGGCCCCCCAAAATCATGTCCATTGGTGGCCCCCAAGAATAAAACTCCACTGGGGGCCCCCAAAGGGAAACCTAGTTTTCCATGGGGGCCCCCAAAAACCCTTTCCATTGGTGGCCCCCAAAAGATCAACCCCAAATGGGGGGCCCCAAAGGGAATCAGCCCCACTGGTGGCCCCGAGAATACCCCCCAACTGGGGGGCCCTAAGAATCATTTTTCCACTGGGGGCCCCAAAAAATCTTTTCCCTTTTGGGGGCCCCCCCAAAGGGAATAAAACCCCCACGGGTTTTGGACCCCAAAATAAAACCCCCACTGGTAAAAACCCCAAGATTCTTCCAAAGGGGGGCCCCCAAAAGAATATGTCCATTGGTGGAGCCCCAAAAAAATAAAACTCCGACTGGTGGGGCCCCAAAAATTAGCTCCACTGGGGGGGGCCCCCGAAAATCAACTCCACGGGTTGGGCCCCAAAGAATTTAAATCCAAACTGGGGGGGCCCCCAAAAAAACAGCCCATTAATTTGCCATTAAGTTTAAAAGGGATTTTTTCCCCCCCCCAATTTGGGTTGTCGCCCCCCTTTACATATTATTTAAAGTTTTCTGGGTTTTGGTTTTAAACAACCCCCATAGAGATCAAAGGGAAAGGGCTGCCCCCAGAATTGGGTTTCCAGAGAAAAAGGATTAGCTGCACTGATTTGTCGGAAAGAGGTCACAGCTCCTTCCTTTTCCAGCTTTCCCGACTCCTGATAATCTGCCCTGTAGTCCAGACCAACACACCGCCCATAGCGTTTCGATTGGTTCCTTTTGGGCTCTGATGGGTGGCTATGAGCTTTTTGTTTTGGGTTGAAGCTCTGTTTGGTTTTTTTATAGCTCTGATTGGTTGCTTTAGCCCCTGTTTGGTTTGGGGCTATGAGATTGATTGGTTCCCAAATGGGCGTGATTTGGTTTGCTATGGGCCTAAACGGTTGTTAAAGGGGGCCCTTTTGTTTGGGTGCCCTATAACTTGTTTGGTTTGGGTTTATGGGCTCGTTTGGTTTGGGCTATGGGCTCAAAATTGGTTGCAAGGGTCTTTTTTGGTTGCATGGGTTTCTTTTGGGGTTGCTATAAAGGCCTGTTTGGTTGCTAGGGGCTCTGATTGGTTTTGCTATGAGCTTGTTTGGGTTTGCTATGGGCCTGTTTTTGATTGCTAGGGGCTCTTTTGGTTGCTAGGGAGCTTTTGATTGGTTGTTTTAGGGGCTCTTTTCGGTTGCTGGAGTTTCTTTTCGGGTGCTATAACTCTGTTTGGTTGCTATCAGCTTTTTTTTGGTTGTATAGCCCCCAATTTGGTTCCCTTGGGGGGTCTGTTGGGGTTGCTATGAGCTAAAAATTGGGTTTTTGCTTTTAAAGCTCAAATTGGTTTTGCTATGGGCTCGGGTTTGGTTGCAAATGGGCTCTGTTGGGGTTGCTATGAGCTCGGGATTGGTTGCTGGGGGGCTTTTTTGGCTGCTATTAGCTTTTGATTGGTCGCTATATAAAACAGGACGTCTTACTGCTAGACATTTACATACCTAAGGCCCAGTTTTTTTTGGGTAAACACAGCCCAAAACCCAAAGAAATGTGGCTTTTCCCAGGGTCAAACCAGCTCACCCCCAAATTAAATGTCCTTTTGGGCTGACCTAAATTGTGGGATCAGAGCTGGTCTGACCTCCAGGACTCAGGTAGGTGCCCTAAGGCAAAGGGCCCAATCATTTTTCCCCCCCTTTTAAAATTCTCTTATGTCCCAAAAAGGCTTTTGTTTGTTTTTGTTTTTTTTAACTTTTTTAAAGGGGTGAGGGGACTTTTTTATGGGTAACGAACGCCCCTCGTGCGAGGAAACATCTGTGTGTGATCTCATGTACCAGGAGTCGCTGCACGGACGACCCTCTGCCAAGGAGCCCTCTGACAGCTGGGAGGGTGCGGGGGTTAATGAGTGCCAACGGCTGCAGACATCACATGACATAATGTTGGGCAGGAGTGCTAGGGCATGCTCACCCCAGGCCTGGAGATGACCGAATCAATGTATGTTACAGTAATTGTGCTGGAAAGGGCACAGAGTGCCAGGAGCTGCGGTCTGACTATATAGCTGTATATACAGGGTGATTGTGCCCCCTCTGTGTATATACAGGGTGATTGTGCCCGCTAGTTGTATATACAAGGTGATTGTGCCCCCTCTGTGTATATACGGGGTGATTGTGCCCCCTCAGTATATACAAGGTGATTGTGCCCCCTCTGTATATACAAGGTGATTGTGCCCCCTCTGTGTATATACACGGTGATTGTGCCCCCCTCTGAGTATATACCGGGTGATTGTGCCCCCCTCTGTGTAGATACAGGGTGATGGTGCCCCCTCTGTGTATACAAGGTGATTGTGCCCCCTCGGGTATATACAGGGTGATTGGCCCCCTCTCGTTATATACAGGGTGATTTGCCCCCTCTGTGTATATACAGGGTGATTGTGCCCCCTCTGTGATATACAGGGTGATTGTGCCCCTCTGTGTAAAAGGGGTTGGCCCCCTCTGTGTATATACAGGGTGATTGTGCCCGCTCTGTGTATATACAAGGTGATTGTGCCCCCTCTATATATACACGGTGATTGTGCCCACTCTGTATATACAGGGTGATTGTGCCCCCTCTGTGTAAAATAAAAGTGATTGTGCCCCCTCTGTGTATAACAGGGTGATTGTGCCCCCTCTGTGTAATACAGGGTGTTTTGTTGCCCCCTCTGTGTATATACAGGGTGATGTGCCCTCCTGTGAAATACAAGGTGATTGGGGCCCCCTCTGTGTATTACAATTTTGATTGTGCCCCCTCTGTGTATATACAGGGTGATTGTGCCCCCTCTGTATATAAAAGGTGAGTGTGACCCCTCTGTATATACAAGGTGATTGTGCCCCCGCTGTGTTATATCAGGGGGGATTGTGCCCCTCTGTGTATATACAGGGTGATTGGGGCCCCCTCGGTATATACAAGGGGGAATTGTGCCCTCTCTGTGTATATACAGGGTGATTGTGCCCCCTCTGTGTATATACAGGGTGATTGTGCCCTCTCTGTGTATATACAGGGTGATTGGCCCCTCTGAATATTCAGTGATTGTGCCCCCTACTGTAATACAGGGTGATTTTTGTGCCCTCTCTGTGTATATACAAGGTGATTGTGCCCCCTCTGTATATACAGGGTGATTGTGCCCCCTCTGTGTATTTTACAGGTGATTGTCCCCCTCTTTTGTATATACAAGGTGATGTGCCCCCTCTGTTAATACATGTGATTGGCCCCCTCTGTGTATATAAAAGGGTGATTGTGCCCCCTCTGTGTAAAATACGGGGTGATTTTTGCCCCCTCTATGTATATACAGGGTGATTGTGCCCGCTCTTGTATATATAAAGTGATTGTGCCCACTCTGTGTATATACAGGGTGATTGTGACCCCTCTGTATATATACAGGGTGATTGTGCCCCCTCTGTATATACAGGGTGATTGTGCCCCCTCTGTGTATATACAGGGTGATTGTGCCCCCTCTGTGTATATACAGGGTGATTGTGCCCCCTCTGTGTATATACAGGGTGATTGTGCCCCCTCTGTGTATATACAAGGTGATTGTGCTCCCTCTGTGTATATACAGGGTGATTGTGCCCCCTCTGTATATACAAGGTGATTGTGCCCCCTCTGTGTATATACAGGGTGATTGTGCCCCCTCTTGTAATATACGGGGTGATTTTTACCCCTCTGTGTATACAAGGTGTTGTGCCCCCTCTGTGAAATATACAAGGGGGATTGTGCCCCCTCTGTGTATATACAGGGTGATTGTGCCCCCCCCTGGTATATACAGGGTGATTGTGCCCCCTCTGTATATACAGGGTGATTGGGGCCCCCTCTGTTATATACAGTGATTGTGCCCCCCTCGTGTATATAAAAGGGTGATTGTGCCCCCTCTGTATATACAGGGTGATTGTGCCCCCTCTGTATATACAGGGTGATTGTGCCCCCTCTGTGTATATACAGGGTGATTGTGACCCCTCTGTGTATATACAAGGTGATTGTGCCCCCTCTATGTATATACAAGGTGATTGTGCCCCCTCTGTATATACAAGGTGATTGTGCCTGCTCTGTATATACAGGGTGATTTTTGCCATCTCTGTGTATATACAGGGTGATTGTGCCCCTCTTTTGAAATATACAGGGTGATTGTGCCCCCCTTATATATACAGGGTGATTGTGCCCCCTCTGTGTATACAAGGTGATTGTGCCCACTCTGTATATACATGGTGATTGTGCCCACTGTTTATATACATGGTGATTGTGCCACCTCTGTTTATATACAAGGTGATTGTGCCCCCTCTGTATATACAAGGTGATTGTGCCCCCTCTGTGTATATACAAGGTGATTGTGTCCCCTCTGTATATACAAGGTGATTGTGCCCGCTCTGTATATACAGGGTGATTGTGCCCCCTCTGTATATACAAGGTGATTGTGCCCTCTCTGTATATACAAGGTGATTGTGCCCTCTCTGTGTATATACAAGGTATTTGTGCCCCCCCCTGTGTATATATCCCAGGGTTTGTTTGTGCCCCCTCTGTATTACAAGGTATGTGCCCCTCTGTATATACAAGGTGATTGTGCCCCCTCTTGTATTTTACAGGGTGATTTTTGCCCCCTCTGTGTTTTAACAAGGTGATTGTGCCCCCCTCTGAAATTATAAAAGGGTGATTGTGCCCCCTCTGTGTATATACAAGGTGATTGTGCCCCCTCGTGTATAACAAGGTGATTTTTGCCCCCTCGTTTAATACAGGGTGATTGTGCCCCCTCTGTATATACAAGGTGATTGTGCCCTCTCTGTGTATATACAGGGTGATTGTGCCCCCCTCTGTATATACAAGGTGATTGTGCCCCCTCTGTATATACAGGGTGATTGTGCCCCCTCTGTATATACAGGGTGATTGTGCCCCCTCTGTGTATATACAGGTGATTGTGCCCCCTCTTGTATATCAAGGTGATTGTGCCCCCTCTGTATATACAAGGTAAATTGTGCCCCCTCTTTTTAAATATACAGCGTGATTGTGCCCCCTCTGTATATACTATGTGATTGTGCCCCCTCTGTGTATATACAAGGTGATTGTGCCCCCTCTGTATATACAGGGTGATTGTGCCCCCTCTGTATATAACAGGGTGATTGTGCCCCCTCGTGTATATACAGGTGATTGTGCCCCCTCTGTGTATAACAGGGTGTTTTGTCCCCCTCTTATAACAGGTGATTGTGCCCCCTCTGTATATACATGGTGTTTGTGCCCCCTATGTGTTTTTACAGGGTGATTGTGCCCCCCTCTGTTATATACAAGGTGATTGTGCCCCTCTGTATATAACAAGGTGATTGTGCCCCTCTGTGTATATACAGGGTGTTTTGTCCCCCCCTCTTATATACAGGGTGATTGTGCCCTCTCTGTGTATATACAGGGTGATTGTGCCCCCTCTGTGTATATACAAGGTGATTGTGCCCCCTCTGTATATACAAGGTGATTGTGCCCTCTCTGTGTATATACAGGGTGATTGTGCCCCCTCTGTATATACAGGGTGATTGTGCCCTCTCTGTGTATATACAGGGTGATTGTGCCATCTCTGTGTATATACAGGGTGATTGTGCCCCCTCTGTATATACAAGGTGATTGTGCCCCCTCTGTATATATACAGGGTGATTGTGCCAGCTCTGTATAAACAAGGTGATTGTGCCTCCTCTGTATATATACAAGGTAAATTGTGCCCCTCTGTGTATACAAAGGTGATTGTGCCCGCTCTTTGTATACAGGGGAGTGCCCCCTCTGTGTAACAAGGTGTTTGGGCCCCCTCTGTGTATAAAACAAGGTGATTGTGCCCGCCTTGTATACAGGGTGACTTGCCTCTCTGTGTATATACATGGTGATTGTGCCCCTCTGTTTTAAAAAGGTGATTGTGCCCCCTCTGTGTATATACAACGTGATTGTGCCCCCTCTGTATATACAAGGTGATTGTGCCCCCTCTGTATATACAAGGTGATTGTGCCCCCTCTGTATATAAAAGGGTGATTGTGCCCCCTCTTTTATATACAAGGTGATTGTGCCCCCTCTGTGTATACAAGGTGATTGTGCCCCCTCTGTGTATATACAAGGGATTTGCCCCTTGTATATCAGGTGATGTGCCCCCTCGTGTATATAAAAGGGTTTGATTGTGCCCCCTGTGTATATAAAAGGGGATTGTGCCCCCTGTTAAAATACAAGGTGATTGTGCCCCCTCTGTATATACAAGGTGATTGTGCCCTCTCTGTGCCATACTGCAGTTAAGACTTGAGTGTATACCGCCAGAAAATAAAGCAAACTTAGCGCACGTAGAACTACCATTGCTCCATTAATCTCTGTAGCGCCGTCACGGCTGTGTCGCAGTGTCCGCTGGGTACCGTGAAAACCTCGAACGTCGTCACTAACAAAGTGAGAACAAGGCCTGATGCCCGTTTCCACATCTTAGGACTCGGCTGAGAAATGATTTTTGCAAATTGTGTGAAAAAAGTAAAAAAAAAAAAAAAGAAAAAGAAATAACAGCTCCCCCCGAAGGTTGTGCAGCCATTGAGGGGTTACCGTCCCGCCCGGCCCCTCGCAGGGCGACGGGTTCGTCTTCTTCAGCAGATGGAGAACTTTAAAAAAAATCTCCCCCAAAAACCAGAGAAAACTCCTCCCAATTGCCCCGGCTGCCGCGCCTTTGGGAAAGTGAAATTTACCCCGCGCTCGGCCCCAGCCCCTTAAATGGGGGCATTACATTCACTTCCAAAAAGAAGCAGGAGAACAGGATTATGCCTTAATTATACCTCATTCCCGGTGGCACTGATAGCCGTCACCCATAATCCTCCACTTTGCAGACACAATGGGGGGCGTGTCCCCTTTCCCCCGCCCCCGCCCTCATTCTCCCTTTTCCCGAATAATCAAGAACCCGAAGTGGGCTCATCAGAAGTTTTTCTTTGTTACAGATTTTTTTTTCTTTTCTTTCTTATTTTTTGTTGTTTGTATTTTTCAGCAGCCGACGGGGTTTACAGATGTGTGCAGCGACCTCCGCTCAGCGACCCTCACCCAGGGTCTGCGGCCTCTACTCCATCGAAGGGGGGGGGGGGTCTTATGTGTCTTCTTTAACGTCTGAGGAGTAACTAAAAGGGTGATCCCACCATAGTTTATGGTTATTGGAAGGAAAGCATCAAAATTTGATACTGTGCCCCCCGGGCTGGACTTTTTCCTACCTGGGGAACGGGCCCCCAAAAGACTCCGTTCAGAATGGAGAGTCGGTCACACTGGCGCACGAGCCTGCGTTCCGTTCTTTGGAAGTTCCGAGTATTGGGAACTCCCATAGAGCAGAAGGGAGAAACACTCTCCCCGGATGGGAACCTCATGAACAGAATGGGAAACACAGCCTCCCCTGTACTGAACCCCATAAAAAAAGAAAAGGAGATAAAAGAAAAAAACCCCCCCACCCTTTCCCCTTGTACGGGAACTCCCATAAAACGAAGGGGAAAAAGGGGCCTCCCCTGACTGGGAAAACCCCGTAGAAACAGAATGGAGAACCAGGTCCCCTGTACGGGGAATTTATAGAACAGAAGGGAAAGAACACAGCCCCCCCTGTACGGGGAAATTTCCCATAGAACAAATGGAGAACAAGCCTCCCCCGAAAAGTGGGAACCCCCCGGATAACAGAGGAGAACACAGCGCTCCCCCTGTACGGGAACTCCCATAGAACAGAAGGGAGAAACACGCCTCCCCTGTACTGGAACTCCCATAGAACAGAATGGAGAACACACCCTCCTGACGGAAACCCCATAGAAAGAATGGGAACAACCCCCCCCCCCTTCGGGAACTCCCAAAATAGAACAGAATAAAAAGAGAAATGCACCCCCCTTTACGGGGAATCCCATAACGGGAAAATGGAGAAACAGCCTCCCCTTAACTGGGAACCCCAAGAGGAAGGGGAAAACACAGCGCCCCTGTACTGGAAACCCCCATAGAACAGAATGAGAACACAGCGCTCCCCTTTAGGGGAACCCCATAAAAAAAATGGAGAACACGCCTCCCCTGACGGGGAAATCCCATAGAACAGAATGGAGAACACACCCTCCCTGTACGGGAAAACTCCCATAGAACGAATGGAGAAACCAGCCTCCCCTTACGGGGAACTCCCAAAAGAACAAATGGAGAACACAGCCCCCCAAATACTGGGGAACCCAAAAAGAGAGAATGGGGAAACCCCCAAAAAATAAACCCCCCCCTTTAGACTGGGAAACCCCCCCCCATAGAAAAGAATGGGGAACACGGGCCCCGCTCCCCTTTACGGGGAGTCCCTAGAACAGAAGGGGAAACACAGCATTTCCCCTGTACTGGAACTCCCCATGAAAAAATGGAAAACACATTTTCCCCTTTACTGGGAACTCCCATAGAAAGAATGGAGAACACAGCTTCCCCCGTACTGGAAACCCCCCCATAAGAAATGGAAACACACTCCCCCTTACTGGAACTCCCAAGAAAGAAGGAAAACCAGCGCTCCCCTGTACGGGGGAACCCCATAAAAACAAAATGGGAACAAGCACTCCCTTACGAAAAAAACTTCCCCCTAGAATGAGAATGGAGAACACAGCGCCCCCCCCTTGTACGGGGAACTCCCATAAAGAGAAGGGAGAATACCTCGCTCCCCTGTTACTTGGGAACCCCCATAGAACAGAATGGAAACACAGCCTCCCCTGTACAGAACTTCCATAGAAAGAATGGAGAAAAAACGGTTTTTCCCCCCCTGTACTGGGAACTCCCATAGAAAATGGAGAAAAACTGCTCCCCGTACTGGGAAACCCCCCATAGGGGGACAGATGGAAAAAAAAGGGTACCCCCTGACTGGGAACCCCATAGAACAGAATGGAAAACACAGCCCCCCCTTACTGGAAACCCATAGAAAAATGGGAACACAGCGTTCCCTTATGGGAACTCCCCCATAGAGGAAAGGAGAAAAAGCGCTCCCCCTTACTGGGAACCCCCAGAGGGAATGGAGAAACAGCGCTCCCCTGTACTGGGAACTCCAAAAGAGGAGAATGAAGAACACAGTGCTCCCCCAACTAGGAACCCCCAAGGACAAAGGGAGAACCGCCCCTCTGTACTGGAACTCCCATAGAACAAAGGAAAACACAGCGCTCCCTGTACTGGGGAACTCCCTGAACAGAATGGAGAACACAGCGCCCCCCCTGTACTGGGAACTCCCAAAAGGAGAATGGAGAACCAGTGCTCTCCTGTAGTGGGGAACCCCCTAACGAATGGAAAACACGCGCCCCCGTACGGAACACCCAATGGAACAGAATGGGAACACGCTCCCCCTTTACGGGGAACTCCCATAGAACGAAGGAGAAAAGCGTCCCCGACGGGAAACCCCCCCCATAGAAAAAAAGGAAACCGCCTCTCCTGACGGGGGATGCCCATATACGAATGGAGAAACCCTTCCCCTGTAGGGGAAACTCCCATAAAACAAATGGAGAACCAGCCCTCCCCGTATGGGAACTCCCATTGGGAGAATGGGAAACACAGCGCCCCCTGTACTGGGAACCCCCATGATGAAATGGAGAACACAGCGCTCCCCTGTACTGGAAACCCCCCAAAAAAAGAAGAGAACACAGCACCCCCTGTCCCGGGAATCCCATAGAAAAAATGGAGAACACAGCGCTCCCCTTTGTACGGGAACCCCATAGAACAAATGGAGAACACAAAACGTTTCCCCCTAACTGGGAACTCCCATAGAACAGAATGGAAAACGCCTCCCCTGTCTGGGGAATTTCCAAAAAGAAATGGAAACCGCGCCCCCTTAGGGGAACCCCCATAAAAGAATGGAGAACACCGCTCCCCGTACTGGGAACCCCAAGAAGAAGGGAAAAACACATTTCCCCCCCGTACTGGGAACTCCCATGGGGACAGAAGGGGGAAACACAGCGCCCCCTGTACGGGGAACCCCATAAAACAGAAGGGGAAAAACACAGCGTCCCCTGTACGGGGGAACCCCATAAACAGAAGGAGAACACAGCGCCCCTTTTGGGGAACCCCCCATAGAACAAATAGAGAACACAGCCCCCCTGTACTGGGAAGTCCCAAGTACAAATGGAGAAACACCTTTTCCCCTGTCTGGAATCCCTAGAACGAATGGAGAACACCCCCCGTTTCCCCCCCTGTACGGGGAACCCCCATAGAAGAAGGGAGAACACAGCTCTCCCGTACGGGGGCCCCCTTAATGAGAAGGAAAAAACCAGCGCTCCCCTGAAACGGGAACTCCTAGAACAAATGGAGAACACAGCGCTCCCCGTACGGGGAACTCCCATAAAAGAAGGAGAAACGCACCCCCTTGTAAACCAGGCCCCCATAAACAGAATGGGAACACCGGGCTCCCTTGGGGGAACTCCCAAGAACAAAAGGGAACACAGCGTCCCCTGTCGGGAAAACCTCCCTAAAAGAATGAGAACCAGGGCCCCCCCTGGGGGAACCCCATAAAAAGAAGGGGAAAAACACGCGCTATTCGTTCAGATCCCCTTCATCGGTTACATATGTCTCTCTTCTCCCCTTCTTCCCTCCCTCTCTCTCCCCTCCACATGCCCTCTCTCTCTCTCTCGGAGGACCCGTCATGCCCCTTTCATTAAAATAACCCCTGATTAAAGGGACACTGTGTTTACTTTCATTTTCCCCCTGTGGGGGCGCTGCAGGGAAGCTGAACACTTGCTGCCAGGTTCCTGGGGTTACAGCAGGAGGACACTCAGCTTTATTCAGATCTGCACACCATGACAGTATATGGGGCTGGATCGCCTGAAACCACCCCTAAACCATCCTGAGATTCCTCCGGACCACCAGACCCATTTTGGGGCAGGGTTTAAAGAGCCACGCCCCTTTCTGGGCCACCAGAAATACTTTGGCGGATGCATGTGCCCCCACGCGCAGTATGTGGTGTAGTCCTGGCTTATTACCAAATCTGAAGCGGAGGACCACTTATAGCTGAGACTCAAGCCCCTGCAGTAGCCTATTGGGGCATAAATTGCATGGGCCCGGGGTGTTACTACTGCGCTCGATGTCTTTGAGTTTGCAAACAAGCGCCACTAGCTTTAGAGACCAGCGCATGCGCAGTAGGAGACCGGCAGCTTAGATGCAATGCGCTTGTGTCTCTGTTCCCCCCATGCTGCCCTTTCTTTCCTGACGTACAGAAGCCTATCAGGACAGAAATGGCATGGAGCTGTTACTGAGGGTCCCCAAGTCAGCAAACAATTGTCAGGGGGTTTACAGACCAGCGCATCCTCAGTGCGACGTCAGGTAGTTTAGATGCAATGCATCCGAGTCTCCATTACCCCCATGCTATGATGTCCTTGTCCTTTTCTACCTGATGTACAGAATCGGGGCAGAAATGGAATAGACTAGACTTGCCCCTGAAATCCTGGATGCCCCCCAGCGCATGCGCAGTAGGACGTCAGGAAGTTTAGATGCAATGCAGTCTTCATTCCCCTTTTCTCCTATCAGGGCAGAAATTGAATGGGCTAGGACCGCTACTAACAAGCTTGATGTATCCAAATCAGTAACAAGAGCTTTGGAGAGCTGCTATACCGCGCATGCGCTCGTTTCCAAGACTCCAGGGCATCGAGGACAGGGCCGGACTGAAGGTTTTGCAGGCTAGGGTGAAAGTTAACCACCCCTGCAAGAACTGAGACAAAAGTGTACAACAGGGAGGGTCACTGTGGAGTTTAGGAAAAGGGGAAGGGTCACTGTAGAATTTAGGAAAGAAGGAAGGGTCACCGTGGAGTTTAGGGAAGGAGGGAGGGTCACTGTAGAATTTAGGAAAGGAGGAAGGGTCACCGTGGAGTTTAGATAAGGAGGGAGGGTCACTGTGGATTTTAGGAAAGGAGGGAGGGTCACTGTGGAGTTTAGGAAAGGTGGGAGGGTCACTGTGGAGTTTAGGAAAGGAGAGAGGGTCACTGTGGAGTTTAGGAAAGGAGAGAGGGTCACTGTGGAGTTTAGTAAAGTAGGGAGGCTCTCTGTGGAGTTTAGGGAAGGAGGGAGGGTCACTGTGGAGTTTAGGAAAGGAGAGAGGGTCACTGTGGATTTTAGGAAAGGAGGGAGGGTCACTGTGGAGTTTAGGAAAGGAGGGAGGGTCACTGTGGATTTTAGGAAAGGAGGGAGGGTCAGTGGATTTGCGGGATGAAGGGAGGGTCACTGTGGATTTTAGGAAAGGAGGGAGGGTCACTTTGGATTTTAGGAAAGGTAGGGAGGGTCACTGTGGATTTTAGGAAAAGAGGGAGGGTCATTGGATTTTAGGAAGGAAGGGAGGGTCACTGTGGAGTTTAGGAAAGGAGAGAGGGACACTGCGAGTTTAGGAATAGAAGAATGGTCACTGGATTTTTAGGAAAGTTTGCAACATGTCCAGAAATGCAACTAAAACACAACAGGAATCCTCGGAGCAGTCAGGACCTCTCGCTTTCCAGCTTTGGCCGGCGGTGCCTGATGAGAGTTGTAGTTCTCCCACAGCTGGTGCCTGGTGAGAGCTGTAGCCCCCCCACAGCCGGTGCCTGATGAGAGCTGTAGTCCTCCCACAGCTGGTGCCTGATGAGAGTTTTAGTTCTCCCCCCGGGGGTGCCTGATGAGAGCTGTAGCCCCCCCACAGCCGGTGCCTGATGAGAGCTGTAGCCCCCCCCCACAGCCGGTGCCTGATGAGAGCTGTAGTCCCCCCCACAGCCGATGCCTGATGAGAGCTGTAGCCCCCCCACAGCCGGTGCCTGATGAGAGCTGTAGCCCCCCCACAGCCGGTGCCTGATGAGAGCTGTAGCCCCCCCACAGCCGGTGCCTGATGAGAGCTGTAGTCCCCCCAGCCGGTGCTGATGAGAGCTGTAGCCCCCCCACAGCCGGTGCCTGATGAGAGCTGTAGTCCTCCCACAGCTGGTGCCTGATGAGAGCTGTAGTCCTCCCACAGCTGGTGCCTGATGAGAGCTGTAGCCCTCCCACAGCTGGTGCCTGGTGAGAGCTGTAGCCCCCCCACAGCCGGTGCCTGATGAGAGCTGTAGTCCTCCCACAGCTGGTGCAATGATACCTGCGCAGGTTATTCTTTCCCTTGTTGTTATTCCGTGCTTGCACTGACTTGTCCCAAGACCTGGAAAACTTGTTTGTGATTACACCTAACACCCAAAACAACCTGTTCTTGGCCGCCTGACAGGAGGGTTTGCCCCGTCCCCGGCCGCCGCCGCAGAGGCCTTGTTGATCACAACTGGTTTTATGGGCTATTTTGTTTGTGTTCAACTCCCAAGAAGCGACCTTTAGACGGGGCCCCTCCCTGCGCTCTCCTTAATAGCGGGTCAAGGCCGCCAGATCTCCCGGAGACTTTCCAATCAGTTCATGGGAAGGATGGAAAACAACAGGTAGAGAGAGAGGAGCCGCCGGCGACTCCGGACCAGGGGCGTATCGGCTGCTCGTCAATAAAGCTCGTAAAACTTCAAGGGCTTCTCCTCCTAAAAAATCCCTTTAAGGCTTAGAGCTTAAATATAGACATAATGGCATGAGGAGCAGCATTGTCTTTTACTCTAGTCACACCCAAAGCTGCAGATCTATCAGGCTGCTGGATCCGGGCCTAGTATCTGCGCAAAGCACACTCTGCTGTATTGCATGGCGGGAGATGTGGCCTGATGTTGAGAATCGACTTCTTATAGTGGGTGATACAGTATATGATATAACAGCCGGGTTACAGCTTGGAGGATTGCTGCGGGCAGATTTGTGGACGCTGCTCTGGATGTGAGTGGAGACACGTCCCGTCTGCCCGGCAGCAACGTTCGCCCTCATTTCTCGTAGTTTTTTTTGATGTTTTTTTTTTTTCTACTAATTAAACGTTACGCAAAACTCTGCGCGGCCGCGGCTATATATAAACTACAGAAACTTTCAGCTGATTATGTATCTAGGTTACATTGCAGAACAGGGCTGCAAATCTATAATCTGACTCCAGGATTATCTGTCCATGGTGGGACCCAGAGAAATAGTCCTTACCTGGGACTGTACCCAATCAACCTGGAAGATGTCATCTGTGCTTATTACAGGGATAGTCCTTACATGGGACTGTACAGTGTCAAGTGTCATCTGTGCTTATTACAGGGATAGTCCTTACATGGGACTGTACCCAATCAACCTAGAAGGTGTCATCTGTACTTATTACAAGGATAGTCCTTACCTGGGACTGTACAGCGTCAAGTGTCATCTGTACTTATTACAGGGATAGCCCTTACATGGGACTGTACAGAGTCAACACAGAAGGTGTTATCTGTACTTATTACAGAGATAGTCCTTACTGGGACTGTACAATGTCAAGTGTCATCTGTACTTATTACAGAGATGGTCCTTACCTGGGACTGTACAGAGTCACCACAGAAGGTGTCATCTGTACTTATTACAGAGATAGTCCTTACCTGGGACTGTACAGAGTCAAGTGTCATCTGTACTTATTACAGGGATAGCCCTTACATGGGACTGTACAGAGTCACCACAGAAGGTGTCATCTGTGCTTATTACAGAGATGGTCCTTACCTGGGACTGTACAGAGTCACCACAGAAGGTGTCATCTGTGCTTATTACAGAGATAGTCCTTACCTGGGACTGTACAGAGTCAAGTGTCATCTGTACTTATTACAGGGATAGCCCTTACATGGGACTGTACAGAGTCAAATGTCATCTGTACTTATTACAGGGATAGTCCTTACCTGGGACTGAACTCAATCGACCCAGGAGGTGTCATCTGTGCTGAGTACAAGGATAGTCCTCACCTGGGACTGTAAACCATATCCATACCAATCTGTGCCACGGCCACCATTCCATGACTAGAAAGGGTGAAGGACCAGAAGTGACAAGTATTGCTGCCAGTGGGGGGGGGGTAATGCTACCAGTGGGGGGGAAGTATTGCTGCCAGTGGGGGGAAGTATTGCTGCCAGTGGGGGGAAGTATTGCTGCCAGTGGGGGGAAGTATTGCTGCCAGTGGGGGGGGGAAGTATTGCTGCCAGTGGGGGGAGTATTGTTGCCAGTGGGGGGAGTATTGCTGCCAGTGGGGGGAGTATTGCTGCCAGTGGGGGGAGTAATGCTGCCAGTGGGGGAAGTATTGCTGCCAGTGGGGGGAAGTATTACTGCCAGTGGGGGAAGTATTACTGCCAGTGGGGGAAGTATTGCTGCCAGTGGGTGGAGTAGTTGCTGCCAGTGGGGGAAGTATTGCTGCCAGTGGGTGGAGTATTGCTGCCAGTGGGGGAAGTATTGCTGCCAGTGGGGGGAAGTATTGCTGCCAGTGGGGGGGGAAGTATTGCTGCCAGTGGGGGGAAGTATTGCTGCCAGTGGGGGAAGTATTGCTGCCAGTGGGGGAAGTATTGCTGCCCAGGGGGGGAAGTATTGCTGCCAGTGGGGGGGAGTATTGCTGCCAGTGGGGGGGAAGTATTGCTGCCAGTTGGGGGGGGGGGGGGGGGGGCCAGGGGGGGGAAGTATTTGCTGCCAGTGGGGGGGGGGGGGGGGGGGGGGGGGGGGAAAGTATTGCTGCCAGTGGGGGGAAGTATTTGCCAGTGGGGAAGTATTGCGGCCAGGGTGGGTGTTGCTGCAGTGGGGAAAATGGGGGGGGAGTATTGCTGCCAGTGGGGGAGTATTGCTGCCAGTGGGGGAAGTATTGCTGCCAGTGGGTGGAGTAGTTGCTGCCAGTGGGTGGAGTAGTTGCTGCCAGTGGGGGGAAGTATTGCTCCCTAAGGTTTTGGGTGGGGTAAGTTTGCTCCCGTGGGGGAAGTATTGCTGCTAGTGGGTGGAGTAGTTGCTGCTAGTAGTGCTGCACTGTTGCACTCGGTATGTTGTGCACGGTTCTACCCCCTCAGCGGTATTTGGCTCAGCGCAGTAGTATTTGTTCACATGACTATGGTTTGGCGGGTAGGAAAAGTTTGGGAAGCCCTGTCCTAGAAAGTGGATAGCGGGACCACAACCTAGGACCATAGATGGACCAGAGCAAGGGGTAAAGGTGCCATGAAAGTCCATCCAGGAAAGGACGGTATCCTGTATATACAGCAACAGACAGCGCCATGAAGAAACCGTGCAGGGGCAAACCATATCAAGGAGAGACGCTCCTGCCACAGCGAGTGCAGAATATTGCATGAATGGACCTTAAAGGGGTTTTGCCACGATCTCATTTCATACCTCCTGCCTCCAGCTCTCTGTGCTCAGAAGGGGGCGCGGGCGGCGGGTGTGATTTGTTTGAATTGCCTAGATTGTGACACCAGAAGGGGGATGACATCACCAGGCCTTTTTCCTTTCTCTAATTAATAAAAAAGAAAAGGTCTGTTATGTATAGAATTGTAAAAGTAGCTACCACTGTAGCTCAGACAGGTAAAACAGTTTTGCCTTTACTGCACAAGGGTCCGTGGTTCAAATTCCATGCAGGATCCACAACAACTTGTGGATTTTATTCTCTCTTTATCAATGCAAGACCTGATCTGAGTTTCTTTTTTTATTTTGCACTGTTTGGAATATTCTAACTAGTCCAAAGGGACAGGAGTAGATTGACAGCACCACGGGGTTTGAAAAAATTGAACACTCAGTAGCTGCTGAGAGGATGAGGTGATGTCTGAGCATGTTGCGACCAGGACGAGGAGCTCTCACGCCCTTGGTCTGTATCCTGGAGACGAGCTGTAAACAATGGGTCACTGTAGCGAGAGCTAAAGAACAAAAACGGCTGCAGAATTTTTAATTATGATTGAATGGTGAAGAGGTTTTATTATTTATTTTCAAACTTCCCACGTCAATTTTACTTTGTGGCAAAACCCCTTTAATGAGAACGGACCATGCAGGGAGGAACAGAGCGGGGCCGGACTCACTTGTATGGACAGTGCAGAGGCATCTCCCAGACTGATGATACTTTCTAGGGAAGGAGCCCTAGCGCCCACAGAACGCCCTGAGTTCAGGTATAATACCCCTAATCTGGTGCTAATACAGGACGATCATATGGAAGTCTCACTAATCCAACCTGCGTCAAAAAAGCCCCAACCCAGATTAGCAGGAATTTGCTGGATAGTCGGGCACATCCCACCTCCCCAACATTGAAGGAACAGCCCCACACTGCCCAAATGCATGTGGGCGATCGCCTAGTAGAGGCATCCTCAAACTGCGGCCCTCCAGCTGTTGGGAAACTACAACTCTCATCATTCCCACTGTTATAGATTATAATCAATGCCTGATGGGAGTTGTAGTTTCCCAACAGCTGGAGGGCCGCAGTTTGAGGATGCCTGACCTAGTAGTTCTGACATCAGATCGGAGGGGGTCCCACTGTTGACGCCCGCTCTGGGTGAGCCGCTTCAGTAGATACGTGTCCTCGTACACATAATTTTTGTAGCTGCCGTGCAAAGTACTGCAACGCTGTCCCATACAGGAAGCTGCGGCCCCACATAGAGCAGAGCTTTTCTGACAGGTGAATAAAGCCTCAGGAAGGGTTTCTCAGATGATCGATCTGTATGAGCAATTCAAATACATTGACTCTTGACAGCTGAAAACTAGCAATGTATCATTATCAGTCAGTAGTAGAGAAGGTGAAGGAGGCCGTAGGTAAATTCAGATCGAAAGATGCCCCGCAGACCCGCAAATCATCTCCATCATCATTCCTGCAATAGGAAAGAAATACCGACCATATTCCATGACGTGAAAGAAACCCAGTGACCAACTCTGCCATGACGAACCTGATCATAAATGAATATGACTCACTCCTGAGTCATTACTATAATACTGCCCCCTATGTACAAGAATATAACTACTATAATATGCCTTCCTAAATGGACAAGAATATAGAACTACTATAATACTTGCTCCTTATGTACAATGAATATTATCTTACTATAATACTGCTCCTATGTACAAGAATATAACTACTATAATACGCCCCCTGTACAGGTATTAACTGCTATAATACTGGGGGCTCCTATGTACAAGAAGATAAACTACTTAATTACTGCCTCTACTGTACATGAATATAACTACTATAATACTCCACTCCTATGTACAAGAATATAACTAACTATAATACTGCCCCTATGTTTCAAGGATCATATCTATTATTATCTACTACCTATGTACAAGAATAATAACTACTATTTACTGCCCCCTATGTACACTAGTATATTATTACTTTATTACTTGTGCTCCTATGTACAAGAATATATCGTACTTTAATAGGTGCCCTACTATGTACTAGAATATAATTTATCTATAATAATGCAACTATGTTCAAGAATTATAAATACTTTCTTGTATACTGCAATCTTAGGTACAAGGAATATAACTACTTATAATACTGACCCCCTATGTACAAGAATATAAACTACTATAATTCTGCTACTATGGTGAAAGAATATAATATATAATAACTCGCCCCCTATGTAAAGAATTATAAACTACTATAAATACTGCCCACCTATGTAACAAGAATATAAACTACTCATAAACTGCCCTCTAGGTTCAAGGAATTAACCTACTATAATATCTGCCCCTATGTTACAAGAATATAACTTACTATTTAATGCACCCCTATGTACATGATTTCATAACACTATAAATACTGCCCCCTATGTCACAAGGGAATACTATAACTACTTAATTGCTTCCTAATGTACAAAATATTTAATACTATAATTACTGCCCCTATGTACCAAGAATATAACTACCTATAATACTGCCACTTTGTACAAGTAAACTATACTACTATAATACTGCCTCCTAAGTACAAGAATATAAACTACTATACTATAATACTGCTCTATGTACAAGAATTATATCTTACTATAATACTGCTCCTATGTACAAGAAATATAACTACTATATTACGGCCTCCATGTATGGAATATTAAATTGCTATTAATACGGTCCTATGTCATAGAAGATAACTACAATAATACTGCTCCTTATGTAAAAGAATTTACTTACTAATTACTGCCTCCTATGTTACCAAGAATATAACATACTATAATACTTGCCCCCATAATGGTACAAGGATATAACCTATTATTAACTACCTACTCCCTATGTACAAGAAGAATATAACTACTATAATACTGCCCACCTATGTTCAAGAATATTAATTACTATTATATACTGCTCCTATGTACAGAATATCTAATACTTTAATACTGCCCTCTAATGTTCAAGAATATAACTATATAATACTGCCCTATGTACAAGATAATAACTACTATAATATGCCCACTCTATGTACAAGTATTAATAACTTCTATAATTTGCCCCCCTATGTACAAGAATATTAACATACTATAACTACATGCTCCTATGTGCAAGATAATATAAATACTATATTCTGCCCCTTATGTACAGAATATAACTACTATAATACTGCCCCCTAATGTACAAGAATATAACTCTGAATATTAATGCCCTCTATTGTACAAGTATTATAACTACTTTAAGTATTGCCCGCTAAGTACGAGAATATAACTACTATTATACTTTGACCCCTATGTACAAGAAATATAATCTACTATAATACTGCCCCCTATGTACAAGAATATAACTATACTATAATACTGTCTCTATGTTACCAAGAATATAAATACTATAATTACTGCCCCCTATGTAACAGAAGTATTACTACTATAATAACTTGCCCCCTATGTACAAGAATTATATACTACTTAATAAGTGCTCCCTATGTACATGATTTATGACTTACTACTAATACGGCTCATATGTTACAAGAATATAAGTATATTAAATAATGCTTCTATGTACAAGAAATATATAACTACTTTAATACTGCTCCTATGTACAAGGAATATAACTTACTATAATACTGTCCCTATGACAAGAATATAACTACTATAATACTGCTCCTATGTACAAGAATTTAACTACTATATACTGCTCCTATGTAACAAGAATATAACTACTATAATACTGCCTGCTATGTACAAGGAATATAAAACTATACTTAATACTGCCCCTTTGTACAAGATATATAACTAATTTAATACCTGCCCCCTCGCCTATGTACAAGAATATAACTAGTATTAATCTGGTCTATGGTTAAAAATATAACTTCTGATAAATCCGCCCCCTATTTATCTGGTATATAACATAAATAATACTGCTCGTGTACAAGAATATAACTACTATAATACTGTTCCATATGTACCAAGAATATAACTACTATAACTACTACCTCACTTTGTACAAGAATATAACTACTATTATACCACCCCCTATTTACTAGGATATAACTACTATTAATGCTGACTGCCTAAGTACCAAGAATATAAACTACCTATAATACTGCTTAATGTACAAGATATAACTACGATTAATACTGCCCTATGTACAAGAATATAATACTATTACTCTGCTCCTATGTACAAGGAATATAAACTACTAGAATACTGCTCCTATGTACAAGATATACACTTACTATTATAATGCCCCTAAGTTACAAGAATTATAAATACTATATAATTACGGTCTATGTACCAGGAATATAACTACTATTAATACTGCCTATATGTACAAGAATATAACTGACTCTAATACTGACTCGTATGTACAAGACAATAACTACTTTAATACTGCTCCTATGTACAAGAATATAAACTATTATAATCAATGCCCTCTATGTACAAAATTATAACTACTATAATTCTGCACCTATGTACAAGCGGAATTCTAACTACTATATTAATGCCCCCTATGTACAGAATGATAACTACTATAGTAATGCTCCTATGACTAGAATATAAACTACTTATAAATATGCTCCCTATGTACAAGAATATAACTATATTTCAACTTTCTACTATGTATACATGAATATAAACTTCCTATAATACTGTCCCATATGTACAAAGAATACATATAATACTACTTATAATACTGCTCCTATGTACAAGAATATAAAACTACTATAATCCTGCTCCTATGATACAAGAAATATAAACTAACTTATAAATACTGTTCGCTATGTACAAGAAATATAACTACTATAATACTGGCCCTATATACAAGAATATAACTACTATAATACAGCCCTATGTACAAGAACATATAACTAGTATAATACTTGTTCCTATGTACTGAATATAACTAATTTAATACCGTCCCGTATTTACAGAGAATATAATCTATAATACTGCCTCATTGTGTCACATAGAAATATAACTAACTTTAATATGTTCCTATGCTTCACGAATATAACTACTATTATACTACCTCCTATGTACAGAATATAACTACTATAATACCGCGAACTCTATTTACTAGGGAATATAACTACATTTAATACTGCCCCTATGTACATGAATTATAAACTAATATAATACTGCCCCTATGTACAAGAATTATAATACTATAATATGCTCCTATTGTACAAGAAATTTAACTACCTATAAATACTGCATCCTATGTTACAAGAATATAACTACTATAATACTGACCTAAGTACAAGGAATACTAAACTACTATTACTACTGCTATAAGTAAAGAATATAACTACTATAATTTTGCCCATTATGTACAAGAAAATATAACTATATAATAATGCTCATACGTACAACGAATATAACTAATAATACTGCTCCTACTGTACTAAGAATATAAATATATATTACTGCCTCCTATGTACAAAAAATATAACTACTAAAATACTGCATCCTGATGTACAAGAATATAACTACTATAATACCGCCCCCTATGTTATAGGAATCATAACTACTATAATGTGCTCCTTTGTACAGAAATATAACTACTATAATACTTCCCCCTTGTACAGGAATATAAACTACTTATACTGCTCCTATGTACAAGAATATAACTACTATAATATGCCCCTAGGTACAAGAATATATAACTATATAATACTGCTCCCTTTGTACAAGAAGAATATAACTACTATAATACCTGCCATTATGTACCAGAATTAACTACTATAAATACTTGCCCCCTTATGTACCAGAATATAACTACTATAATACTGACCTTATGTACAAGAATATATTAACTACTATAATACTGCCCACCTATGTTACAAGAATATAAACTACTATAATACTGCCCATTATGTACAAGAATATAACACTAAATACTGCTCATATGTACAAGGAATATAACTATATAATTACTGCTCCTATGTATAGAATTCAAATAATATAATACTGCTTTTTCATATGTACAAGTAATATAAACTACTATGATACTGGCCCCTATGTCAACAAAGAATATAATTACTATAATACTGCCCTCTATGTACAAAGGAATATAACTACTATATTTTGCCCCTATGTACATGATTAATAACTACTATAATACTGTTCCGCTAGATGTACCAAGATTATTTACTACTATAATACTGCTCTATTACAAGACATATAACTACTATAATACTGCTCCTATGTACATTGGAATTTTAACTACTATAATACTGCTCATAATGTAAAGAATATAACACTACTTTCTACTGCTCCCTATGTACAGCAAAATAACCTAACTATAATACTGCTCTATGTACAAGAATATAAACTACTACTAATACTGTCCCTTTGTACAAGAATATAACTACTATAAATACTGCCCCATATGTAATCAAGAATATAGACTACTATAATACTGCTCCTATGACAAGAATATAACTACTATAAATACTGCCCCTCTATGTCAAGAATATAATACTTTATACTGCTCCTATGTACAAGTATATAAACTATTTATATATGCTCTATGTACAAGAATATATACTACTCTTATAATACTGCTCCACCTATGTACAAGAATATAAACCTGTGCATATTAATACTGCTCCTATTGTAACAAGAACTATAAAATGCTATTCCTTTAAAATTGCCCCTATGTACAAGAATATAAATTACTATAATACTGCCCATATGTAATAAGAATATTTCTACTATAATACTGCCATCTATGTTCACGAATAATTAAAACTACTATATATACTGCCCTATGTACATTGAATGTAACTACTATAATAATGACTCTTTGTACCAAGAATACAAATACTATAATACTGCTCATATGTACAAGAATATAACTACTATAATACTGCCCCCTATGTACAATTATATAATATATAGCTTTATTTATTCCCCCTTTCCTGTTACGCTCCGTTCTCCTTTTTCTGCAGATATACCTCTATATTGTGACTCAGGGTTTTCGGTCTGTAGCGGTGACATCGTTTGCCCTGTGTTGCGGGTATAGGCAGCATTCAGGGTGTTGGAGTCATCATCATTACTGTGAGCAGCACTCGGGTGACGACTCCTCCTTTCAGGAGCTCCGGGGATTAGCAGCATTTACCGATCTTAATCCTGTTATTACAAGGTGGAAATGCTCTCGTCTCCCAAATCTGTGATTCTCCTTATGAATGTGACACTGAACTCTGTCACCCTGATGAGCCGGCGGAAGACGTCCGCACAGTGAGGGGTTGTCTTCTTCTCGCCTCTTGGTCAGGTGTAGGTTGCTTTGCAGGATCGTTAACACTTGGTCAGGTGATTGCTTTTCAGTCATTTCCTCCACTTGCTAACCATTAGTAAACCCTTAAAGGGGAACTTCTTACCATGCTGTTTCACAGAGCCTGCTCTTCACAGCTTCAGGGCTCCCCACTTTCCTGTTCAGGCTGTGGCCTGTTCTACTGCTTCAAGCTGCCACTTCCTGTCTACAGCTTTCGGCTCTCACTTCCTGTTCAGGCTGTGGGTGGTTCTACAGCTTCAGGCTCCCACTTCCTGTTCAGGTTGTGGGCGGTTCTACAGCTTCATGTTCCCACTTCCTGATCAGGCTGCGGGTGGTTCTACAGTTTCAGGTTCCCACTTCCTGTTCAGGCTGTGCGCAGTTCTACAGCTTTAGACTCCCACTTCCTGTTCAGGCTATGGGTGGTTCTACAGCTTCAGGCTCCCATTTCCTGTTCAGGTTGTGCGTGGCTCTACAGCTTCAGGCTCCCATTTCCTGTTCCGGCTGTGGGCGGTTCGACGGCAGTGATTGACATTCCAGCTCTGCTTTTCCTAGCTGAGCCTGTTAGAGGGACATTGGTGATGGAAGGGTCTAAACAGCAGGGCAGAAGTTTACAGGGCTCTAAAAGATTAAAGTTATAAATAAGATACTTAAAGAAGCTCCTGATAAGACACAGCAGGGAGTGATGGTTTGTAATCTAAAAAAGCCTGTGTGCACAAGCAGGAGCAAGAACTGCTCTAACTCTGAACTGAAGCAAAATCAGAACAGCAATGTATTTGATAATGGTCTTTTTTTATTACATGTGACTAAGAGCGACTTATATAAAGACTGTCTAGCAGTATGACGGTCTTTGTGCCCCCATAGCAACTAATCAGATTGCAGCTTTCAGAGCAGTATATGAAATGAAAGCTGAGCTCTGATTGGTCCCTATGAGCTCTGATTGGTGGCTATGGGGTCTGATTGGTGGCTATGGGGTCTGATTGGTTGCTATGGGCTCTGATTGATTTCTATGAACCTGATTGTGGCTATGGCTCTAGATTGGTCGCTATGGGCTCTGATTGGTTGCTATGGGCTCTGATTGGTTGCTATGGGCTCTGATTGGTTGCTATGGGCTCTGATTGGTCGCTATGGGCTCTGATTGGTCGCTATGTGCTCTGATTGGTTGCTATGGCTCTGATTGGTTTGCTGTGGGCTCTGATTGGTTTGCTGTGGGCTCTGCTTGGTTTCTTTGGGCTCTGATTGGTAGCTATGGGCTCTGATTGGTCGCTATGGGCTCTGATTGGTTGCTATGGTCTGGTTTCTATGAGCTCTGATTGGTGGCTATGGGCTCTGATTGGTCACTATGGGCTCTGATTGGTTGCTATGGTCTGCTTGCTATGGGCCCCGATTGGTTGCTATGGGCTCTGATTGGTGGCTATGGGCTCTGATTGGTCGCTATGGGCTCTGATTGGTTTCTATGGGCTCTGATTGGTCGCTATGGGCCCTGATTGGTTTCTATGAGCTCTGATTGGTGGCTATGAGCTCTGTTTGGTTACTATTGTCTCTAATTGGTTGCTATGGGCTCTGATTGGTTGCTATGGGCTCTGATTGTTCGCTATGGGCTCAGATTGGTCTCTATGGGCTCTGATTGGCTGCTGTGAGCTCTGATTGGTTGCTATGCGCTGTGATTGGTTTCTATGGGCTCTGATTGGTCACTATGGGCTCTGATTGGTCATTATGGGCTCTGATTGGTCGATATGGGCTCTGACTGGTTTCTATTGGGCTCTGATTGGTTCCTATGGGTTCTGATTGGTTACTATGAGCTCTGATTGGTCGCTATGGGCTCTGATTGGTCGTTATGAGCTCTGATTGGTCGCTATGGGCTCAGATTGGTCACTATGGGCTCTGATTGGCTGCTGTGAGCTCTGATTGGTTGTTATGAGCTTTGATTGGTTTCTATGGGCTCTGATTGGTCACTATGGGCTCTGATTGGTCATTATGGGCTCTGATTGGCTGCTGTGAGCTCTGATTGGTTACTATGGGCTCTGATTGATTGCTGTGAGCTTTGATTGGTCGCTGTGAGCTCTGATTGGTTGCTATGGGCTCTGATTGGTTGCTATGGGCTCTGATTGGTTGCTATGAGCTCTGGTTGCTATGGACAACAATGACAATCTTACTTGCATACAGTTTTATTACACGTTGCCTTTAATGTTTAAAGCTCCTCAGTGATATTAGAATACCCCTTTCAGGAGCACAGGAGCCCGCTAGCACCAGGCGGCCCTGACCTTGTGATGTCCATGGGACTGGATTTCGGATGCATGCTCTGCATCTTCTAGAGCTTCCCACCACTCTGGGGTCATCTTGGAGACATTGCTATTGCTCTTGTTTACTCATAGTTACTGAGTCCTGAGTATTAGAACTGTTCTGTGGTGGAGCTCCGGCCCCGACTGTCTTATCGGCAGCTTTGGGTTGGGACCAGAAGTGTGTTGAGGGCTTGTTGGAGGCTACAGTTGGCCAGATAGACCTACAGAGATGCAGAATAGGAGCGTCCTCACCGTATGTAATGCAGCCTGGTCTCATGGGCATCGGGTGGAGAGTCCAAGCCTGGGTTTTGGCTCGAACCCATCCAGTTGTCTTCAGCATTGGGGGGAGGGCTTGGTCCCTAGGCTGGGGGGATCTGAAGGGATCTGACTGAGAAGAGTCATCATCACCCCTCATTCCTTGTTGATTCCTCGAAGCAAGGGCCGGCAGAGCAGTTGGTTTCCCGTTATGGCCCTAAAGCTGAGGGGCCCCTATTCCACCCACTGGTGTTTAGAAGTCAGTAGAGTAGACTACCCTTCACCGTCCACCATTGGCTCCATGACCTGTCCTAGACCTCGACGTCGCCGGCTCCAGCTTAGAGAGTCCTTGGCCCCCCCATAGCTCTGTCCTGATGGGTAACCCTGCTTTTCTTTTCTTTTCAGGGCTCATTTCCGAAGTTTCGTGCCCCAGTTCCAAGAAGCCGCATTTGCCAACGGAAAGTTGTAACCAATGAGACGGCCGTTGCAGACCACTCCGGAGCCGAGGAACTTTTTGGGGACCCCCCCCTCCCCCCCAATCCTTCTGCCTTTGTTTTCTTGCAAAGTCCCCCCCCCCCCCACCCTGCACCTCAGCAACACCTGATCCTTCCTAAGACCTCTCAACCCCCCTAAACCGTCTCCAATGTGGTCTACACTTCCGATGGGGCCCCGCATGTTAAGTATAAATTATAACAACTTGTGCCCTTTATGGTCAGTAACTGTATGAATCCCACCACTGGGACGTCCCTTCTGTGGAATCCTCTGCGGGGGCTTCCATCTGTAGGGTCAGACCAGAAGTGGGTCACGCCGTTGAATGTTGGGGGGGTGAACCCCCCCCCAGATCCTCATATAGAAAGCTCCCGATTGTGCCAAGAAATCTCGAATTTCTTTGGAATTTGTGACGACATACACACCGCAAGTCATAAATTTGTGAATTTTTTGGGTGAATTTTTTTTTTATAGCAATAAAATGTCAACTTTTGAAATTTTAGCTTTTATTTATTTATTTATTTTTTTTTTATTTTAATCGTAGGTTATTAACTTTGCAGGTCTGTGAATCGAGTGCTCAGGACCCGGCTCATGATGAAGACTTCTCAAAGTAGTCAGGTCTGGTCAGCTGACATGAGCTTGTAAGACCACTAGGTAAAAAGAGATGAGAACCACACACCCCAACACTATACGTTGATCTACTGCTTCTCAGCAAAAATTTACCACAATGAACATGAGGTTCTTCGTATACTTCTTGATCAAACGGGGGTCCCTACCTTAAAGGGGTTTTGACACCATAGACAATGATGGTATATCGCTAGGATATGCCACCATTGTCTGATAGGTGCGGGTCCCAACTCTGGGATCCACACCTATCTCCGGAATGGGACCCCGAACCCTTCCGTGCAGACTGGAGAGCGGGCCGCGCTTGCGCAAGACTCTCCATTGTGCTGCATAGAAGTTCCAAGCAGAGCCGAATGCACCACTCGGCTGTACTTGGACATACCCTAGAATAGAATGGAGACTGACTGCGCAAGTGCGACCAGCTCTTCAGCCGGCGCTGCGAGTGGAGGACGTGTTCCCCACTCGTGGCAAAACCCCTTTAATGGATGATACAACTGTGGAAAAACAGGGAGGCAAAAGTTTACTGGTCATTAAAGGGGTTGTATCATTATATGGTCTTCAGAATAAGGGGACAATGAAAACAAGCAACTTTGCAATTGGATGTCATTAGCAAAGCTGTCTTGTTTTCACTTTCTCCCTTATCTTCGTTTTCTGTAAACACTGTTCCCCAGTGTCGGTCGGATTCCACCTCCTTGCATTTCATTGGCTGCCGGCTCTACTAATTTACATTCTCTCTGGCCCCTGGTCATATTCACGGGAGCGCGCATTCCTGCCTCTCTCACTCAGAATAAGGGGCCGACAACATTTCACTCTGCACAGCCAGCAGCTTCACAGTAACACTGCAGCTGCTTCTACAGTCAGAAAACAGCGGAATTGTGCCTCGGTGCTTAATGCTGCTGCGTGTAAACATAGATCTGTGCTGCTCTGGATGAGTTCATAGAAGTCTGGATTCGACTGTAACAAACCTCCAGCTGTGAGAGGAGAAGAGATCAGTGCTCTGAGTTCATAGAAGACTGTCTAGACTGAATGCAGGCCTGTGGTATGTAAACAGCTCTAACAAAATAAGACTGCATGGGGAGAGGAACGACACAGTGACATGTGGACTCATGAAACAGCCGAACTGATGAAGCGATACATCCCCTTTAAGGCCTTTTCAGGACTGGGGCTAAAGTGGGTCCCTACCCTAATGGATGTAGCACTGCATGGTGGCCAGCGCCCCAGCAACAGCCACACCAGTGAGGGAAAAAACCCAATGGTCCAACAGCCCCACTGCTGCCAGACCTAGCCCCCGGCTTTGAGCTGCTCCAGCACACAAGCTGTGATGTTGTGCCTGTGTGGTGGTGCGACCCTAAGACCTGGGGGCTAGGTCTGGCAGCAGTGGTGTTGTTAGACCACTGGGTTGTTTCCCTCACTGGTGTGGCTGTTGGTGTACGCCATGCAGTGCTACATCCATTAGGGTAGGGACCCACTTTAAACCCTTAAGCCTCAGGCCTTAAAGGGGTTTTGCCACGAAGTAAAATTCATGCGGGAAGTTTGAATATTAAATAATAAAAATTTTCTCCATTCATCATTGTTACAAATTCTGCACCGTTTTTGTTTTAGCTGCTCCCTTAGTGATCCATTGTTTACAGCTCATCTCCAGGGGATACGGCCAGAGCTAAGAGCTTCTCAGTCCTGGTTGCACATGCTCAGACATCACCTTCATCTCAGGCAGCTACTGAGTGTTCAAACCCCAGGTGCTGTCATTCTACTCCCGTCCTCTGTACTCCTTAGTAATCACACCACACTGCTGAGCGAGTGTTCAACCCCAGGTGCTGTCATTCTACTCCCGTCCTCTGTTCTCCTTAGTAATCACACACACTCACTGCTGAGCGAGTGTTCAAACCCCAGGTGCTGTCATTCTACTCCTTTCCTTTAGGCTAGTTAGTAATAAGTCAAACAGTGCAAATAAAAAAAAAAAAAACCTCAATGAGGTCTGTGCATTGATAAAGAGGAAAAAAAATCCACAGGTTTGGTTCCTGCAGGGATTTGACCCAAGGACCCCTGTGCTGTGAAGCAAAAATGTTACCCCGAGCTACATTGTAGCTATTCACAGCGCTATACATAAACAGACCTTTCTTTGACTAGAGAGAGGAAAGGCCTGGTGATGTCATCCTGCTGGGTCACATGATAGGCTATTCAAACAAATCACACACGCCCCCTTCTGAGCACACAGAGCTGAAGAACTGGATACAGGAGGTCATGGTAAAACCCCTTTAATGACCAGCTAACTTTTTTGCTTTTTGCTGTGTTTCAACAGTCGTAACTTTTTTTTTCCAATTCCGCAGCTGTAAGAGGACTTGTTTTATGCAGGAGAAGTTGTAGTTTTTGGAGGCATAGTTTGAGTTTACGCATAAATTGCTGCATTTTTTTTTACACCTTTCACACTAAATAACATGTAGACTTTAACAGGTTATTACGGTCGTGTAGATACCTAATATGTGTAGGTTTTTTTTGTGTATGCACAATAACTTTTTTATTAAATATTTATTTTTATTTTATTATTTATTTTATTTATTTCACACTTTTTTATATGTATTATTATTTTTTTTTATTCCCATGAAGGGATAACTATTGTACACTTTTGTTTTTTTTTACTCTTGGTAATGTATTCGCATGCATGAATATGCTAATGCATTACAATCTGTGTCAGTATGACAAAGGTTGCTGTTAGGGCAACACACAGTGCGCCCTGACAGCAGTCTTACTATACAGACAACTCTGGGGCTACTCTAGGTCCCCAGGGCGGACTGAACAGATGTTTACCGGGAGTCCTGATGAGGGCTGTGGAGTCAGTAAGCCAAAGCTCCGACTCCTCAATTTCCCAAACTCCGACTCCTAACTCCCTCATACATGGCACATGTATGTAAAATGGTAACATCTGGCTTCTTATCACACTTTTGATACAATAATCAAGCCATTTAGGTAGAACAGACACTGGCAAGCAAAAGGGTAACAATGTTTTGACTTTGTGACTTTCAGACTCCATATCTCACCAGCCACTACAGCTTTGTACATGAGGCTCCCATCATTTTATATACAGTCCTCTTCCCTATCTTATACATAAATGTGACTTGCAAGTATTTAGCATCTGCTCAGTTCTGCAGATTCTTTCCTGTAACTGCATTGTTACTGTTTTGCTCCTAAAAATAAAAATGTAAATTTTTATTATCTTGTTAGTATTTGGTGAATCCATCTTTGGCTTTCAGCTCTGCCTGAAGCCTTCTGGGCTCTGGATCAGATTCCAGCAGGTCTTGACCAAAATATGATCCCCGGTCTCTTCTACACCTTCCCAATGTTGGTGCAGACTGGACTTGGGTGTGAATACAGCTTTGTCTTCACCTCTCCCCACAAGTGTTGGGTTGGGTTGAGGTCTGGGGACTGTGGAGGCCAATACAGCAACTCCATTGTCATTGACCCCTTCCTTCTCCAATCTTGACCTCTGCTTCAGGTCGTTGTCCTGCTGGACACTATGTCGTCCTCTTCATCCCCATAGTCCTCGAGTGTATGAAGTAACTCATCTTGTAGGAGTCTCACAAAGAGCTCAGCATTGAGGTCACCATCGATCCTGGTCAAGTCTCCATCATCTTTGGCTGTGACTCCTCCCCATATCCTCAGGCTTCCTCCCCCGACCCTGACAGTCCCTCCTTCTCTCGCTCCATTCACCTCTTCTCTCTTGATTCTTCCCATTTGCCTCCATCAGAGCCCGGTCTATTGACCTTCCTCTCTCGTTCACCCCTTCTCCCTTGGTTCTTCCCATTCCCCCCATCAGAGCCCGGTCTATTGACTTCATCTCTCGCTCCGTTCACCCCTTCTCCCTTGGTTCTTCCCATTCCCCCATCAGAGCCCGGTCTATTGACTTTCATCTCTCGCTCCGTTCGCCCCTTCTCCCTTGGTTCTTCCCATTCCCCCCATCAGAGCCCGGTCTATTGACTTTCATCTCTCACTCCGTTCTCCTCTTCTCCCTTGATTCTTCCCATTCCCCCCATCAGAGCCCGGTCTATTGACTTCCATCTCTCGCCCCGTTCGCCCCTTCTCCCTTGGTTCTTCCCATTCCCCCCATCAGAGCCCGGTCTATTGACTTCCATCTCTCACCCCGTTCAACCCTTCTCCCTTGTTTCTTCCCATTCCCCCCATCAGAGCCCGGTCTATTGTCTTTAATCTCTCGCTCCGTTCTCCTCTTCTCCCTTGTTTCTTCCCATTCCCCCCATCAGAGCCCGGTCTATTGACTTTCATCTCTCGCTCCGTTCTCCCCTTCTCCCTTGGTTCTTCCCATTCCCCCCATCAGAGCCCGGTCTATTGACTTTCATCTCTCGCTCCGTTCGCCCCTTCTCCCTTGGTTCTTCCCATTCCCCCCATCAGAGCTCGGTCTATTGACTTTCATCTCTCACTCCGTTCGCCCCTTCTCCCTTGGTTCTTCCCATTCCCCCCATCAGAGCCCGGTCTATTGACTTTCATCTCTCACTCCGTTTGCCCCTTCTCCCTTGGTTCTTCCCATTCCCCCCATCAGAGGGGGGTCTATGGACTTTCATCTCTCGCTCCGTTCGCCCCTTCTCCCTTGGTGCGTCCGATTCCCCCAATCAGCGCCCGGTCTATTGACTTCCACCTCCCGCTCAGTTCGCCCCTTATCCCTTGTTTCTTCCCATTCCCTCCATCAGAGCCCAGTCTATTGACTTTCATCTCTCGCCCTGCTCGCCCCTTCTCCCTTCATTCTTCCCATTCCCCCCATAAGAGCCCAGTCTATTGACTTTCATCTCTTGCTCCGTTCGCCCCTATTTCTCTTGGTTCTTCCCATTCCCCCATCAGAGCCCGGTCTATTGACTTTCATCTCTCGCTCCGTTCGCCCCTTCTCCCTTGGTTCTTCCCATTCCCCCATCAGAGCCCGGTCTATTGACTTTCATCTCTCGCTCCGTTCGCCCCTTCTCTCTTGGTTCTTCCCATTCCCCCCATCAGAGCCCGGTCTATTGACTTCCATCTCTCGCTCCGTTCACTCCTTCTCCCTTGGTTCTTCCCATTCCCCCCATCAGAGCCCGGTCTATTGACTTTCATCTCATCGCTCCAAATCCCCCGTTTCCAATCTTCCATTTTTCGTCCTTTTCTGTAAACTCTTTGCCGACGCTTCTTATGAGGAGATTGAAGTCGCGGCTTCTTCCCCTTTTTTCGGGCCATCATTCCAGACCTGTGTAATGCGCCCGGTGCTTGCATGGACGTCTGTGATCTCACTCTTACGAAGCCTACGAGCCGCCTCCACTGCTGTGTCTTAGCGTCAGAACTGATCGACCTTGTGATGAGCGACTTGTTGGCTCTGATATTTCCCCTGGACGTCACCTCTTGGCTTTGGACGGACTTCATTCCATATTCTTCCCGCTGTCAGGGCCTCACATGATGCAGTTCGGCAATTTTCTTGGCCCAGAGACGCTATCGATGAGCTGGATGATGCCGCTTCTCTTTTCTTGGGAAATCTTCTTCATGGCGGCTCGAACCAGTGACCTTTTGCTTGGGAATCAGCCTAATAACACACTGAGCTATTAGGGAATGTGAGAACAGGTTGTAGAAGAAAAAGATTGTCCCACCTCCAGGAGCAAAACAGTAACAATGCAGTTACATGACAACAGTCTAAGCATATGCTAAATAGGTGCAGGTCAAAGTTATGTATGAGATGGAGATGATTGTCTATGAAACAATGGGAGTCTCATGTTCAAAGCTGTAGTGGATGGTGAGATATGGAGCCTGAAAGTCACAAGGTCAAAACATTGTTACCCTTTTGCTTGTCAGTGTAAAATATATTTATTGGATATGACTTTAGAACACATTGCCTCCATCAGATCCTTCATAGACGACCTCACATCTGATCTCATGATTTCCAGGCAAGAGAACGGCCTCTCTACACTAACTTGGGTTGGGGCAAAGCAGTGACCACAGTGACAACATCTCTAGCAATGTCCGGGTATAACGGAATCGACTCAGGCACAGTCAAGTCTGATGAATGGTTGATCTCTTCTACTTTGAGAACAAGTAAAAAATCTTGCTGAAATCTGGTCAATCTGTTTGCCCTGGGAGCGGAATCTTTCCCCCTGGGGCAGCGCTTTGCTTGCTCCATGTCATCACTTACACTCCTCATGTGATGAGGCTGAAGATATGGGAGCAGTAGCACTGGCCGGACCTAATTCCTCTTGCTTTTGGCCCCGCATTGAACTAACTGGACAAACTCATATATTTTGGGAGTCGGTCCATTTTACGACAACTCTGACTCCTGCAAAATAGGCTCCGACTCCACAGCCCTGGTCCTGATCACCCAATGTAGCAGGGGAAAGCCCTTAATTTATGCTGTGGTGACGGATCGCAGCAATCAAGGGGTTAAGCGCCGGAGATCGGGGGCTTTCTCTGCTTCCCGGCGCTTGCAGAGGCTGCTCTAGGAACCGAGATGTTAAGTACAGCTCTGTTCCTAGCACAGCTGCGGCAAAGACGTCTCTGCAGAAAGAAGACATGAACACCCGCCGTCTATAGTCAGCGGTCGTGAAGGAGTTAAAATGGTCACTGTGAAGTGGAAAGTGGGCTTATACCGTTTGATCAAAAAGTGCACTAAGAACCTCATGCTCATTTTTGTAATTTTTTGCTGAGAAGCAGTAGATCAACGCTTCGGGCATGTTCACACGGCGGATTTGGCCATGGGTTTGGACGAGGTTTTCTGCACGGTTTCCGCGGCCAAAACCTCGTCCAAACCTCGCCTCAAACGCCCCCAGTTCATTACATTGGTTGCTATGGAAAACCGCGTTGTTCACACTGCAAGGTTTTGGCCGCGCGTGTTTGTGGAAGTCTCCTGTCAATTCTTGCAGTGAGTATTTGGCGCGGGTAGCGGCGTGGTTTTCGCCACAGTTGGGGCGCGGGTTTTGTCCTGCCAATTCATCTGTATGGGTGAAAACCTCGCCGCAAACCGCGCCCAAAACCAAAACCACGCCGCGACCGCGCCGATAAACCTCGTCGGGAGATCCGAGTTTGAGGCGAGTTTTGGATGAGGTTTTGGCCACGGAAACCGTGCCGAAAACCTCGTCCAAATCCGCGGCCAAATCCACTATGTGAACATGCCCTTAGTGGGAGGATGTGCAGCCCATGTCTCTTTTTACCTAGATCATAAGACCACCCCTAGGTAACACCTGAATAGATCCAAGGCTGCATGGAAACGCTCTGTAAGTGTAGGGCTACAAATAGAAAAGTTTGGAAACCCAGCAGTGAAACAATAAAAATCTAAAAATGTGGTAAAGTAACAATGACGCGTTTCAAGCTTAGGGCACGTACCTGTGAGCGCCGCAATACGCCTGCTGTTGAGAGTGCTCGCTGGCCAGCGCTACGGCCCGGCCGCCTCTCACTGTCCTTTTCCCCGAAGGAGGTGACATCTTTTTGCAGACGCACAGTACGTGCCGGGGAATACGCCGGGTTAATAGCAGTCAATAAGTACTATGATTTTACTGTATTTGCGGGGCAAATACGCCGTGTGAACATAGCCTTAGTCATAGCTTAAAGGGATTGTCCGGGCATTAGAAAAGCTTGTTTGTCCTATGGGGCATGATTAGAAATAGAAAAAAAAAAAAGTACACTCACCTCTGTTCCGTCCCTGTGGCCGCTCCATACCTCCCGGCTGCACTGTGAACGTCCATCTTTAACGTGCTATGTGCAGCCAATCACAAGCCACAGTGATCACGCGCATATGACGTTGTGGCCTGTGATTAGCTGCACATAGCACGTTAAAGATGGACGTTCACAGTGCAGCCGGGAGGTACAGGGCGGCCACAGGGACGGAACAGGAGCGTCACGGGGTTGAAGTATACAGTGGGGAAAAAAGTATTTAGTCAGCCCCCAATTGTGCAAGTTCTCCTGCTTAAAAAGATGAGAGAGGCTCCTGTAACTGACATCATAGGTCGACCTCAATTATGAAAGACAAAAGGAGAAAACAAATCCAGAAAACCACCTTGTCTGATTTGGAAAGAATTTATTTGCAAATTATGATGGAAAATAAGTATTTGGTCCCCTACAAACGAGCAAGATTTCCGGCTCTCACAGACCTGTAACTTCTTCTGTAAGAGGCTCCTCTGTCCTCCACTCATTACCTGTAGTAATGGCTCCTGTTTGAACTTATCAGTATAAAAGACAGCTGTCCACAACCTCAAACAGTCACACTCCAAACTCCACTATGGTGAAGACTAATTCTCGCTGCCCTGTCCCCCATGCTTTATACAGCAGCTTTGATCTGGGGCTCTAGATGAGCTGTATTGTCGAGAGTGGAATCTGAAATCCATCTTCATTCTCTTCATGGCCCTTTAAGACTAAGCTATGATCAGTGGCTCCAGACCGGCTGCACTGTCTGTTGAAGTCTATGGTAGTCTAAAAATCCAACTCCTGTCTGCTCACTCAAACGGCTTCTCTGTCCGTCACCTGTTCCCTGAGCTCTGCTCTTTATGCATCTGTATCAGTGTCTGCAGATAGCTTCTCTGTCGTCCACTGCTTCGCCCTCAGTTTGTCCTTATGGAATAGCTTGCATGTTGCTGACCGGTCCTTGCCGTCCACCATGCTTCACACTGCAGTCTGTCCGTCCACCATGCTTCCCTGCGCTTGCTCCCTTAGCTAGCTGTGTCGTGACTGCAGATAGTGCTCTGTCCGTACCAATGCTTCCCGCAGCTTGCTCCTTATGGCATAGCTGTGCTCAATGACGCGATGGTGCTGTCGTCCACAGCTCACCCCGCTCGCTCCTTAGCATCGCTGTGTATGATCAGTGGCTTCTTTCCGTCCCCTGCTTCCACTGCAGCTTGCTCTTTAGGTGCTGTGCTCAGTGAGTGAGACCGGCTTCTCTGTCCGTCCCATGCTTCACTGAGTCTGCTTCTTTTGCACTGCTGTGTCAGTGACTCGACTAGCTTTCTGTCTGTCCACATGCTTAAAACTGAGTTTCCGCCACCATGCTTCCACTGCAGCTTGTCGTCCACATGCTTCACACTGCAGTCTGCTCCTTTTTGCATAGCTGTGCTCAGTGACTCCAGACTAGCTTCTCTGTCCGTCCACCATGCTTCACACTGCAGCTCTGTCTGTCCACCATGCTTTACACTGCAGCTCTGTCCGTCCACCATGCTTCACCCTGCAGCTCTGCTCCTTTATGGCATAGCTGTGCTCAGTGACTCCAAACTAGCTGCTCTGTCCGACCACCATGCTTCACCCTACAGCTCTCTCCGTCCACCATGCTTCACACTGCAGCTCTGTCCGTCCACCATGCTTCACACTGCAGCTCTGTCCGTCCACCATGCTTCACACTGCAGCTCTGTCCGTCCACCATGCTTCACCCTACAGCTCTCTCCGTCCACCATGCTTCACACTGCAGCTCTGTCCGCCCACCATGCTTCACACTGCAGCTCTGTCCGTCCACCATGCTTCACACTGCAGCTCTGTCCGTCCACTATGCTTCACACTGCAGCTTTGCTCGTTTATTTGATCGCTGTGCATAGTGACTGCAGACTAGCTGCTCTGTCCGTCCACCATGCTTCACCCTGCAGCTCAGTCAGTCCACCATTCATCACACTGCAGCATCGTCTACATGCTGGTCACTACAGCTGCTCTGTCCTCCCACCATCTTCACCCTGCAGCTCTGTCCGTCCACCATGGCGCTCTGCTCATGCACTTTTCAGGCTAACTGCTCTTCCGTCCACCCTGCTTCACCCTGCAGCTCTGTCCTCCAGGCCACACTGCAGTCTGTCGTCACCATGCTACAGCTGCTCTGTCCGTCCACCATGCTTCACTGCAGCCTGTCCGTCCACCATGCTTCACACTTCAGCTCTGCTCCTTTATGGCATAGCTGTGCTCAGTGAGTGCAGACCGGCTTCTCTGTCCGTCCACCATGCTTCACACTGCAGCTCTGCTTCTTTATGGCACTGCTGTGCTCAGTGACTCCAGACTAGCTTCTCTGTCCGTCCACCATGCTTCACACTGCGCTTGTGTCCCTGCTTTACCCATGCCCCTTTGCAACTGCTAGCTGTCCGTTCCCACCATGCTTCACACTGCAGCTCTGTCCGTCCACCAGCTTCACGCAGTCTGTGCCCGCTTCTGCTGCTCCTTTATGGCATAGCTGTGCTCAGTGACTGCAGAGCTGTCTGCGTCCCATGTTCACATGGGAGCTCTGCTCCAGGCTCGCTGTGTTATCAGAGTCCAGAGACGCTGCTCCAAGCTTCCCTGCAGTCTGCTATTTTCATCGCTGTTTCTCAATTACTGGAAAAGGCTGCTCTGTCCAGTGCGACAGCTTTTTCACTGAAGCCGCCGTGCACCATGTTCCCCAAGCAGCTTTTCCCTTAGGTGCTGTGCCAAAGACTGCAGGCTGTGATCGTGCCAACATGAAATCAGCCTGGACATGCCAAGTCTCTCTTGATATTTATTATAGCTTCTTATGAACTGACAAAAATCAAAACGTCAGTTGCACATGCAGTTATCCTGCTTGTGATCGGTTTCCAGAACGACTGTCCGATTCACAGTTTATGGCAGAAAGAAATGGGAAATGGTTGAATAAGTGGGCGAGTCACGGAAAAGAATGACGATGGATTTGATCCTCAGGGGGCACAGGCCCGACGGCCAAAAGATCACCATGGCAACCGAGTCTCCATATAACATTCTATTATTATAAAAAAAAAAATTAAAGCTTAACAGCAGCGTTGCTGATGGTTTCCAGATCGCAACATCATTTATTTTACATTACAGAGAGAAAATAAACTAAGTAAGATAAGTGAAGTCAGGAAAGACGACGTAGTGGATCTTGGGGACAGTGACGGATCCCTTCAGTGTGTTTTACAGCTTTCGACGACGCTCATTCCATAGATAAGATCAGGCTTGTGGGGGTGTATCCTTGCTTGTTGATAGTGGTTTACCCAGGGAGTAGCAGCATATTTCAAGTTACAGTACAGAGAGTGAAAATGAACAAGGGAAATCAGGGAAGAAGCCGCCGCTCTCCATAGATCAGCGTCTGCGGATGAGTAACTGCAGTGTGCGGCACTTACCTGCCCTCCCTGCCCTGACAACAGCTCGGCTATTAAACCCACTGCGCGTTCCCTCAATTACCGCCCTCATTACCCTCCTATAATGTCACTCACACCCAGGGGCAATTAACGTCCTGAAGACACTTTAATGTTCCTCTCAGATCTTCCCCAGCCCTGGATTCTTGGAAGGATTCGGAGCACCATCATCCTGTATGGAGGGTGTACATGGAGGCGTCGGCTTTATCCGTCAGCTCAATGACCTCCAGTACTACCCAGCTTTCCTAGAGTCCTGAATGGTCTTGTTCTGCAGTAATAAATCCGCCACCCTTAGATCTGTCATTCAGGACTTGACGGAGGTGGCGGCCATATTGCTCGTCACCCAGCTTTCCTGACAGCAGCTGCCCATGCAACCATTTTTACCTACTCTGGATTCTTCACCAGTTTCTGATACATGCAGTGAGCTGCAATGGTGGCTGCAGAATTTTAGCTCATGAAGGAAGTCCCGTGTGGTGCGCTGGCTTGGTGGTTATATAAGGTGTGATAGGCTGTCTACATACATATCCCTCGTTGCTGCGATATATCAGAGTTGGGATGATTCTTGGCTTTCGGGCGCAGGGTGTCGATATTTTGGACACTGCACAGTTTGTGACTTGTTGGTGGCTGCTGTGGTGACAGTATCTTGAGAGGACAAATGGCGCCAATGTGAATAAGGGATGAGGAAACTGCGGACACCACGCGCCATTGATGTGAGAGGGGAACATCCACCAAGTGGTGTCAGCAGTTTCCTCGTCTCTTATTCACATTGGCGCCATTTCTCTGCTCACGATACATTCGCCACAACAGCCGCCAACAGGTCACAAACTGTGAAGTGTCAGAAATACCAAAACCCTTTTACCTATGACAACAACACGGGATTTCTGTGCGGACAGCCTATCACACCTCATATACCCACCAAGCCAGCAACGAGGGATATGTGTGCAGACAGCCTATCACACCTCATATACCCACCAAGCCAGCAACGAGGGATATGTGTGCAGACAGCCTATCACACCTCATATACCCACCAAGCCAGCAATGAGGGATATGTGTGCAGACAACCTATCACACCTCATATACCCACCAAGCCAGCAACGAGGGATATGTGTGCAGACAACCTATCACACCTAATATACCCACCAAGACAGCAATGAGGGATATGTGTGCAGACAACCTATCACACCATATATACCCACCAAGCCAGCAATGAGGGATATGTGTGCAGACAACCTATCACACCTCATTTACCCACCAAGCAGAGCAACGAGGGATATGTGTGCAGACAACCTATCACACCTTATATAGCCACCAAGTCAGCAATGAGGGATATGTGTGCAGACAACCTATCACACCTTATATATCCACCAAGTCAGCAATGAGGGATATATTTGCAGCCAGCCTATCACACCTCATATACCCACCAAGTCAGCAATGAGCTTATTATGAACAGCCTATATACCCTCATATACCACCAAGCCAGCAACGAGGGATATGTGTGCAGACAGCCTATCACACCTCATATACCCACCAAGCCAGCAGAGAGGGATATGTGTGCAGACACCCTATCACACCTCATATACCCACCAAGCCAGCAACGAGGGATATGTGTGCAGACAACCTATCACACCTCATATACCCACCAAGCCAGCAACGAGGGATATGAGAGCAGACAACCTATCACACCTCATATACCCACCAAGCCAGCAACGAGGGTATAGTGTGCAGACAACCTATCACACCTTTATATCCACCAAGTCGCAATGAGGCAATATTTGCAGCCAGCTTCACACCTTAATAGTCCACCAAGTCAGCAATGAGGGATATATTTGCAGCCAGCCAATCACACCTCATATACCCACCAAGTCAGCAATGAGGCATATATTTGCAGACAGCCTATCACACCTCATATACCCACCAAGCCAGCACCGATTGATATATGTGCAGACAACCTATCACACCTTATTTACCCACCAAGCCAGCAACGAGGGATATATGTGCAGTCAGCCTATTACACCTTATATACCCACCAAGCCAGTAACGAGAGATAAATGTGCAGACAGCCTATCACACCTTATTTACCCACCAAGCCAGCAACGAGGGATATGTGTGCAGACAACCTATTACACCTTATATACCCACAAAGGCAGCAACGAGGGATATATGTGTAGACCGCCTATCACACCTTATAAACCCACCGAGCCAGCGCACAACACAAGACTTTCTTCATGAGCTACGCTCTGCCAACCTTAAAAGTAGGAAGTGGTCATAATAATGCGAGTGGACTGTGCATATATATATATATACACCTGATGCAGCCAGGGCTTTACACTGCTGCTGGGAGCTGAATTATGATACAAAATAGAAGGAAGGTTACAGTTAAGGTTGCAGGAGGCGAGAAGCGGAGACATGCGGGACACTGCCCTGATGCCTGCAGCGAATCCCGTGTCACCACTCACTGAGACGGATGTGACATTTATTAGGGATAGACGCTGTCCCAGTGTGACCTCAGAGCAGAAGTCACGTCCTACTTCCATCTACAGCTGGGACTGAAGATGCAGCAGAGCCGAGATTGTCATCTGGGACCAGTCACTATGATATCACAATCTGAACTGGACCGGAGGGGAACTCATACATTGTAACGACTACTAGTTCACCCCTGCTACATCTGAACTATACGTGTTTCCTTGTTTCACACTGTGATGTGTAGTTCAGAGACCCGCAACATGGAAACAGTCAACAAGCTGCTACATGGAAGCTGGCAACAAGATGCTTCATGGAAACCGTCAACGAGCTGCTATATGGAAACTGTCAGCAAGCTGTTTCGTGGAAACCGTCAACAAGATGCTACATGGATACTCTCACCGAGCTGCTACATGGAAACAGTCAACAATCTGCAATATGGAAAATATAAACAAGCTACTTCATGGAAACCATCAACAAGCTGCTTTAGGGAAACAGACAACAGGTTGCTTCATGGAAACCGTCAACAATCTGCTATGTGGAAACCCATCAACAAGCTCCTATATGGAAACCGTGAGCAAGCTGCTACAGTTAGGTCTATCTGTATTATGAAACACCGACCAACCAGTTTGGCTGCATTTGACTGGATTTTACACCAGTGTGTCTGGGAATTTGCTCAGGGGTTCATCCGGCTGCTTCTGTCCCATGCACATACTTCAGGTACATTAGTCGAGAGGGGGTCCTGCGCGAAACGCGTCAAGTTTTAAATTTGCTTTGTTTTTAATTTTGCAATGGTAATTCCTTTGCATTTTTTGAAATAAAACTACTTTGATTTCAAGCCTTTAGCTCGGACTTTTTTTACAATACTCGGGCCGGGTCCATTTTTTCTTTTCCTATTGATGTCACGTCTTTCAGTAAACACTAGTGCCCCAGTGCTACCGGCAGCCATGCATGTCCAAGCCATCACACTGCTTCCACCGTGATGTGGCATGCTTTGGATCAGTAGCTGTTTCACGCTTTCACCATACTTTCTTCTTTCCATCATTCTGGTGGAGGTTGCTCTTGGTCTCATCTGTCCAAATAATGTTCTTCCAGAACTGTGCGGCTTTTTTAGATTTTGTTTTAGCAAATTCCAATCTCGCCTTTTTATTCTTGAGGCTTACGAGTGGCTTGCACCAAGCGGTGAACCGTCTGTATTTACTTTCATGCAAATCTTCTCTTTATGGTTTTTTTTTGGATATGATACCCTCATCCTGAAGAGTATTTAAGAGACCCCACGTTGTGGCTCAAATCCAGCCAAATGCAGCCAATCTGATTGGTTGGCGTTTCATAATACAGAATGGCCCAAAATATAAAGCTAAAGCAACTCAGAAGTTTATTAATGCAAAGAAATGGAGAATTCTTGAATGGCCAAGTCAGTCCCTGATCGCAGACCAATTGAGCAGCATTTCACTTGTTAGAGACTAAACTTCAGGCAGAAAGGCCACAATCAGCAACTGAAAACCCGCTGCAGTAAAGGCGAGCTCATCAAACAAGGTCAAAAAATCGAAAAAACCCAGCGTCTGGGGATTGTCTCCATGAGGTCAGGGCTTCAGGCCTTCAGTGCCATCATGGAGGAAAATAAAATAAAACCCTGGTTCTATGGTGATGTTCATGTGGTCATGGGCTCAGGCCATCATTGCCAACAAGGACGAAACCCAGTGTCTGGGCGATGTTCATGAGGTCAGGCTTCAGGCCTTCATTGCAAATAGGAGGAATACCCAGCGTCTGGTGATGTTCATGAGGTCAAGGGCTTCAGGCCTTCATTGCCACAAGGAGAATAACCAGCGTCCTGGGGATGTACTTTGTGGTCAAGGCTTCTGGGTCATGCAACAAGAAGGAAACCCAAGCATCTGGTGATGTCCATAGAGGCTAGGCTTCAGGCCGTCATTGCCAACAAGGAGGAAACCCAGGTCTGTGATGTCCATGAGGTCGAGGCGTTGGCTGTCATTGCCACCAAGGAGAAACCCTGCGTCTGGTGAATGTCATTAGTTAAAGCTTCAGGCAGGCTTTGCCATACAAGGAGGAAACCCAGCGTCTGGGGTTGTCATGAAGGTCAAGTTTCAGGCCGCATTGCCAACAGGATGGAAAGGAAACCCAGCGTTTGTGATGTATGAGGGGTCGAGGGTTCAGGCCGTTCACTGTAACAAGAGAGGAAACCAGCGTCTGGGGATGTCCATGACTGTCGATCAGGGCTTCAGGCTTCATTGCCAACATGGAGGGAAACCAGGTGCGGGGATGTCAGGAGGTCAAGGTTTTCAGGCCAGTCATTTCAAACAAGGTGGAAACCCAGCGTCTGGTGGATGTCCATGCTGGGTCGAGGCTTCAGGCCGTCACTGCCAACACGGAGGATAACCAGCGTCTGGGGATATCCATGAGGGTCAGGGCTCAGGGCGTCATTGCCACCAAGGAGAAAACCCAGCGTTGGGGTGACCCGCGCCGCATGAGGTCAAGGCTTCAGGCATCATTGCCATCCAGGAGGAAAACCCAGTGAGTGTCCCGGGTGATGTCCATAGGTCGAAGGTTTTTTTTTTCGGCCGTCATTGCAACAAGGAGGAGACCCAGCGTCTGGTTGGTGATGTCCATGAGGTCAGGGCTTCAGGCCGTCGATTGCCAAACTAGGAGGAAGGGAAATAAAACCCCTAGGCGTCTGGGGGTTTGTCCATGAGGTCCAGGCTTCAGGAGGTATTGCCAACAAGGAAGGAATCCCAGCGTCTGGGGATGTCCATGAGGTAAGGTTTAGGCCCGGTCATTGCCTACAAGGAAGGAAAACCCAGGGTACGGTGTTGTCCATTGAGGTCAAGGCATCAGGGCCGTCATTGCCAACTAGGAGGATACCCAAGTGTCTGGGGGAGGAGTTCCATGAGTTCAGGGGCCTTTCAGGCTTCATGCCAACAAGGGAGATAGAAAGGGGAAAACCCCAGCAGCAGCGTCTCTTGCTCTTGGCCTTCTTGGATCTGGGGAATGGGGGATGACTCATGAGGTTCATGGCTTCAGGCCGTCGTCATTTGCAAACTAAGGATTGGGAAATAAAAAACCACATAGCGTTCTCCTCTGGCCTGAGCTTCTATCTCGGTGTTCTGGCGGTGATGTCCATGAGGGGGTCAACGGCATGGCTGTGCAGGCCTTCAGGCGCCCGTCATTGCCAACAAGGTGGTTAACCCAGCGTCTGGTGATGTCCAAGAGGTCAAGGCTTCAGGCCGTCAATGCCAACAAGGAGGAAACCCAGCGTCTGTGATGTCCATGAGGTCGAGGCTTTGGCTGTCATTGCAACCAAGGAGGAAACCCAGCGTCTGGGTGTTGTCCTCATGAGGGTTAAAGCTCAGGCATGGCAATTGCCAACAAGGAGGAACCCAGCGTCTGGGGATGTTATGAGTCAAGGTTTCAGGCCGTCATGCCAACTAGGAGGAACCCAGCGTTTGGTGATGTCCTTCGAGGTCGAGGCTTTCAGGAGCCGTCACTGCTAACAAGGGGAAACCCAGCGTCTGGGGATTTCCATGAGGTCAGGGCTTCAGGCTGTCATTGCAACATAGGAGGAAACCCTTGCGTGGGATGTCGTTCATGAGGTCAAGGTATTCAGGGCCGTCATTTGCAACACCAGTAGGAAACCCCAGCGGTCTGGTGTGTCCATGAGGTCGATAGGGTTTCTGGCCGTCACTGCCAACAAGGTGGGAAACCCAGCTCTGGTATGTCAGAGGGTTCAAGGCTTTAGGTCTCCATTGCCACCAAGGAGGAAACCCAGCGTGGTGTTGTCCATGAGGTAAGGACTTCAGGCCGTCTTGCCACAAGGAGGAAACCGCAGTGTCCGGTGATGTCCATGAGCGTCGAGGTTTCTGGCCGTCATTGCCAACAAGGAGGATGACCCAGCGTCTGGTGATGTCCATTAGGTCAGGGCTTCAGGCGTCATTGCCAAACAAGGAGGTAACCCTGCGTCTGGGGGATGTCCATGAGGTCAGGGTTAGGGAGGTATTGCCAAACAAGGAGGAAACCCAGCCGTCTTGGGGTATTGTCCATTAATGAGGGGTCAGGGATCAGGCCGTCAATGCCAACAAGGAGGAAACCCTGAGTGTCCGGTGGTCCATGTGGGTAAAGCATCAGGCCGTCATTGCCAAAAAGGAGGGAAACCCAGCGTCTGGGGATGTTCATGAGATCTGGGCTTAGGCTTCTATTGCCAACAAGGAGAAAATCCCAGCGTATGGGGCATGTCCATGAGGCTCATAGGCTTCGAGGCCGTCATTGTTACAAGGAGGTAACCCAGCGTGTGAGTCACATTAGGGTCTAAGGCTTCAGGCCGTCTTTGCCAACATAGTAGGAAACCCCAGCGGTCTGGTGTGTCCAAGAGGTCAAGGGCTTCAGGCCGTCCATTGCCAACAAGGAGGAAACCCAGCGTCTGTGTTGTCCGAGGTCGAAGGAGGGCTTCTGGCACAGCAGAACAGTCATTGGCCACAAGGGAGGAACCTGCGTCTGGTGATGTCCATGGGTTAAAGTTCAGACAGAGGCATTGCCAACAAGGAGGTTACCCAGCGTCTGGGGATGTCATGAGGTCAAGGTATTCTAGGCCGTCATTACCAACAAGGTGGAAACCCAAGCGTTTGGTGATGGTCCTTGAGGTCGAGGTTCAGGCAGTCCACTCTCAAGGAGGAAACCTGCGTCTCGGTTGATATCCATAGGTCAGGGGGAGTCAGGCTGTCATTTGCCAACATGGAGGAAACCCAGCGTCTGGGGGATGTCCATGAGGTCAAGGTTTCAGGCCGTCATTGCCAACAAGGAGGAAACCAGCGTCTGGTCTGGTGATGTCCATGAGGTCGACGCGCTTAGGCCGTACTGCCATACATGGAGGGGAAACCCAAGCAGTGGTGATGTCATGATGGTTCAAGGGATTCAAGGTCGTCATTTGCCACCAATGAGGAAACCAGCGTCTGTGTATGTCCATGAGGTCATGGCTTCTAGGCCGTCAGTGCAATCAAGGAGGAAACCCAGTGTCCGGTGATGTTCCATGATGAGGTCGGGTTTCAGGCCATCATTGCCAACAAGGAGGAGGACCCAGGTCTGGGGATGTCCGTGAGGTCAGGGCTTCAGCCGTACATTGCATTCAAGGAGGAAACCCTGCGTCTGGGGATGTACATGTGGTCAGGCTTCAGGCAGGTATTGCCAACAAGGAGGAAACCCAGCGTTGGGGATGTCAATGAGTTCAGGGCTTCAGGGCCGCGTCTTTGCCAACAAGGAGGGGAAAACCCAGTGTCCGTGATGTCCTGAGGTCTTGGCATCAGGCCATCTTTGCCAAAAGGAGGAAACCCAGCGTCTGAGGGTTGTCCATGAGGTCAAGGGGGGGGGGGGGGGGGACCTTAAGGCCATCATTTGCCTACATGGCGAAACCCAGCCGTCTGGGGATTTCCATCATGATGGTCAGGGCTTCAGCCGTCATTGCCATTTAACAAGAGGTACCCAGGTCTGGTGTTGTCCTTGAGGTCGAGGCTTCAGGCCGTCACTGCCAACAAGGAGGAAACCCCAGCGTTCTGGGATCCATGAGGTCGGGCTTCTGCGTCATTGCCACCAAGGAGAAAACCCAGCGTCTGGTGGATGTCCATGAGGTCAAAGCTTCTAGGCCATCATTGCCAACATGGAGGAAAACCCAGTGTCGGTGATGTCCTGAGGTCGAGGTTTCAGGCGTCTTTGCCCATTCAAGGGAGGAGACCAGCGTCTGGTTATGTCCATGAGGTCAGGGCTTCAGGCCGTCATTGCCAAACAAGGAGAATCCCAGGTCCATGGGATGTCCATGAGGTCGGGCTTTAGGCAGTATTGCAAAAGGAGGAAACCAGCGTCTGGGGATGTCCTTGAGGTCAGGGCTTCAGGACGTCATTCAACAAGGAGGAAAACCCAGGGTCCGGTGATTCATGTGTCAAGGCTTTCAGGCCGTCATTGCCAACAGGAGGAAAACCCAGTGTCTGGGTTGTTCATGAGATCTGGGCCATCAGGCGTCATTGCCACATGGAGGGAAACCCAGTGTCTGGGGATGTTCATGTGATCAGGGCTTCAGGCCTTCATTGCAACAAGGAGTAAACCCAGCGTTGGGGATGTCACTTGTGGTCAAGGCTTCAGGCCGTCAATCCAACAAAGGAGGATACCCAGCGTCTGGTGATGTCCATGAGGTCAAGGCTTCAGGCCGTCTTTGCCAACAAGGGGGGGGGGGGGGGGGAAGGAACACAGCGTGTTGGTGGGGATGTCCCAAGAGGTCAAGGTTCAGGCGACCGTCATTGCCACAAGGAGGAAAACCAGCGTCTGTGGATGTCCATGAGGTCGAGGCTTCTGCATGTCATTGCCACCAAGGAGGAAACCAGCGTTGGTGATGTCCTTTGTGGTTTAAAGCTTCGAGCAGGCATTGCCAACAAGGAGGAAACCCAGCGTCTGGTGATGTCCATGAGGTCGTGGCCTTCAGGACGTCACTGCCAACAAGGAAGGAAAACCCAGGCTTGTGATGTCCATGAGGGTCCAGGCTTTAGGTCGTCATTGCCACCAAGGAGGAAGTAACACCAGCGTCCCTGGTGATGTACATGAGGTCAAGGCTTCAGGCCATCATTGCAAACAAGGAGGAGAGCCCAGGTCGTGGTATGTCCATGAGGTGAGGTTTCAGGCCCGTCATTGCCAACAAGAGGGAGACCCCAGCGTTGATGGTGAGTGTCCATGAGGGTCAGTGGCTTTTCAGGCCGTCATTGCCAACAAGGGAGGGAAACCCAGCGTCTGGGGATGTACATTTAGGTCTGTGGATTCAGGGCTGGTTTTGCCAAACAAGTGGAGGAAACCCAGCGTCTGGGTGTATGTCCATGAGGGGTCAGGGCTTTCAGGGCCGTCATTGCCAACAAAGGAGGAAACCCAGTGTTCCCGGTGATGTCCATGAGGTCAAGGCATAAGGCCGTCATTGGCCAACAAGGAGGAAACCCTGTGTTGGGGATGTTCATGAGTTTCTGGGTGCCCTTTAGGCCTTCATTGCAACAGGAGAATACCAGCGTCCTGGGGCTGGGGGGGTGTGGGGGAGGATGGTCCTGAGGTCAGGCTTCAGGCGCTCATTGCCATACAAGGAGAAAACCCAGCCTCTGGTGATGTCCATGAGGTCTAGGCTCAGGCGTCATTGCCAACAAGAAGGAAACCCTGCGTTGGTGATGTCCAAGAGGTCAAGGCTTCAGGCGTCATTGCCAACAAGGAGTAAACCCAGCGTCTGTGTGTCCATGAGGTCGAGGCTTCTGGCAGTAATTGCACCAAGGAGGTAACCCAGCGTCTGGTGATGTCCATGAGGTTTAAAGCTTTCAAGGCCAGGCATTGCAACAAGGAGGAAAACCAGAGTCACTGGGGCATGTCCATGAGGTCTAGGGTTTCGGCCGTCATTGCCAACAAGCAAGGAAACCCAGCGTATTGGAGTTGTCCATGAGGTCGAGGGATTCAGGCCGTCACTGGTTACAAGGAGGAAACCCTCGTCTGGTGATTATCAATGAGGGCAGGGGGTTCAGCTGGGTCATTGCCAACTAGGAGGAAAACCCAGCGTCTGGGGGATGTCCATGAGGTCAAGGTTTTAAGGCCCGTCATTGCCACAAGGGGAAACCTGGGTATGGTGATTTGTCCATGACGGTCGACGCTAGGCCGTCACTGCCAACAAGGCAGGAAACCCATGCGTCATGGTTGAACTGTCCATGAGGTCAAGGCTTCAGGTCGTCATTGCCTCCAAGGAGGAAACCCTGGTCTGGTGATGTCCATGAGGTTCAAGGCTTCAGCCGTCATTGCCAACAGGGAGGAAACCCAGTCGTCCGGTGATAGTACCTTGACGGTCGGAGGTTTTCAGGCGTCATTGCCAACAAGGAGGAGACCAGCGTTTGGTGATGTCCAAGAGGTCATGGCTTCAGGCCGTCATTGCCAACACGGAGGATGAAACCCTGCGTTCTGGGGACTGTCCAATAGGTCAGGGCTTCAGGAGGTTTTTGCCAAACAAGGAGAAAACAGCGTCTTGGGATGTCCATGAGGTCAGGGCATTCAGGCGTTCTTGCCTCAAGGAGGAAACCCAGTGTCCGGTCGTATGTCATTGAGAGTCATCAAGGCCTCACACAGCGCCATTCATTGCCAACAGGGAGGAAACCCAGCGTCTGGGCGATGGTCCAGGAGGGCAAAGCTCAGGCCATCTTGCAAATAAAGGACGGAACCACAAGCAGTCTGGGATTTTCCCTTGAGGTCAGGGCTTCTTCTGGCCGTCAATTTGCAACAGGAAGAACCCTCAGGGTCTGTGGGGATGTCCATGAGGTCAAGGCTTCTTCCAGGCCCATCATGTGCCAACAAGGAGGAAACCCAGCGTTCTGGGGATGTTTCATAGAGATCAGGGGTTCAGGCCTTCATTGCCAACAAGGTGAAACCCCAGCATCTGGGTTGTCCATGAGGTCTAGGTTCAGGGTCGTTGCCACAAGGAGGAACCAGAGTCTGGTGATGTACATGTGGTCAAGGCTTTCGGCCCCGTCTTTGCCAACAAGGAGGGAAGGGGAAACCCAGCGTCTGTGATGTCATGAAGGTCGTGGAGGCTTCTGGCAGTCATTGCACCAAGGTGGGAAACCCAGCGTCTGGTGAGTCCATGAGGTTTTGAATGCTTCAGGCAGGCATTGCCTAACAAGGAGGAAAACCCTCAAGTTCTTGGGGTTGTCCATGAGGTCAAGGTTTCAGGCCGTCATTGCCCAAACAAGCAGGGAAACACCAGCGTTTGGTGTGTCCATGAGTCGAGGCTTCAGGCCCAGTCTCTCCATCAAGGAGTAAACCCGCGTCTGGGGATGTCCATGAGGACTGTGGCTATGGCGTCATTGCCCACAAGGAGGAAGCCCAGTGTCTGGTGATGTCCATGAGGTCAGGGCTTCAGGCCGTCTTTGCATCAAGGAGGAAACCAGTGTCCGGTGATGTCCATGTGGGGTCCATGGCATCAGGCCACATTGCCAACAAGGAGGAAACCAGCGTCTGGGGATGTCCATGAGGTCTAGGCTTCAGGCCATCTTTGCCAACATGGTCGAAACCAGCGTCTGGGGTTTCATGAGGTCAGGGTTCAGGCCGTCATTGCCAGCAAGGAAGAAACCCAGCGTCTGGGGATGTCCATGAGGCATGGCTTTAGGCCCTCATTGCCAACAATGAGGTAAACCCAGTGTCTGGGGATGTTCATGAGATCAATGGGCTTTCTGGCCGTCATTGCTAACAGGGAAAACCAGCGATCTGGGGTTGTCCATGAGGTCAAGGTTCAGGCCCGTCTTTGCCAACAAGGTGGAAAACCCTCGTCTGGTGTTGTCCATGATGTGTCAAGAATTCAGGCCGTCATTGCCTACAAGAAGGTAAACCAGGTCTGGTTGATGGTCCAAGTGGTCAAGGCTTCTGGCCGTCATTGCCAACAAGGAGGAAACCAGCATCTGTGATTGTTCCAAGAGTCGGTGGCTTCTGCTCAAGTCATTGCCACCAAGGAGGAAAACCCAGCGGTCTGGTGATGTCCATTGAGAGGTTTTTTTTTAAAGCTTCAGGCAGGCATGCCAACAAGGAGGTAAACCCCAGCGTCTGGTGGGGATGTTCATGAGGTCAAGGTTTCTGGACGTCATGTGTCCAAAACAAGAGAGGGACGCAAAGGGAGGAAACCCTGAGTATGGTTGATGGCCATGAGGTCGAGGTTCAGTCCCGTCACTGCTAACAAGGAGGAAACCCACAGCGTCCCTGGGGATATCCATGAGGTCAGGGCTTAGGCTGTCATTGGCCAACATGGAGATTAACCAGCGTCTGGGGATGTCCATGAAGTCAAGGTTTCAGGCCGGCATTGCCATACATGAGGATACCACAGTGGTCCGGTGATGTCCATGAGGTCATGGCTTCAGGCGTCATTGCCAACAAGGGGAAACCCAAGTGTTCTGGGAGGGATGTTCATTGATGATCAGGGGCTTCTTCAGGCCTTCATTGCCAACAAGGGGTGTAAATCCCAGCTTCCTGGGGGTGTCATGAGGTCAAAGGCTTCTGGCCGTCATTGCCAACAAGGAGGAAAACCCAGCGTATGGGGATGTCCCATGAGGTCAAGGCTTCAGGCCGTCATTGCCAACAAGATGGAAACCCAGCGTCTGGGGTTGTCCAAAGGTGGTAAGGCTTCAGGCCGTCATTGCCAACCCAAGGAGGAGGTAAAACCAGCGTCTGTCTGTGGCTGTGAAGTCAATTGAGGTCGAGGCTCTTTCTGGGCAAAAGTCAGTCAAATTGCCACCATAGGGAGGAAAACCAGCGGTCTTGTGTTGTCCATGTGGTTAATGCTTCAGGCAGGCATATTGCCAACCAATGGGGGTAACCCAAGGTCTGGGGATGTCCGATGAGGTTCAAGGTTTTTCAGGCCGCCCCGTCATTTGCCAACAAGGAGGAAAGGGGAAACCCAGCGTTGTAATGGTTGATATGGATTGTCATGATGGGAAGGGTTCGATAGGCTTCAGGCCGTCATGCCAACAAGGAGGAAACCCCAGAGAGTTTCCTTTCTGGGGGATTCCATGAGCTGAGGTTCTGGACTGCATTGCCTAACATGGATGAACCAGTGTCTGGGTGTGTTGTCAATGAGGTCAGGGCTTCAGGCAAGTAATTGCCAACAAGGAGGATAACCCAGCGTTGGGGATGTCCTTGAGGTCATGGTTTCAAGCCGCTTTGCCATACAAGGTGAAAATACAAGCGTTTGGTGTTGTCCATAGGTCGGGCTTCACGGCCGTCACTGCCAAACAAGGGAGGAAACCCTGAGTCGGGGGATTCCATGAGGTCGAGGGCTTCAGGCCGTTCACTGCCAAACAAGGAGAAACCCAGCGTGCTGGGGGAGTCCATGAGGTCAGGGCTCTTTTAGGCTTGTTGTCATTCCAAACAAGGACGAAAACCAGCGTCTGGGTTGTCCATGAGGTCAAGGTTTCAGGCCATCACTGCCAAAAAAGGAGGAAACCAGGTTTCGTGATGTCCAATGTGTTCGAGGCTTCAGGCCGTCATGCTAACAAAGGAGGAAAACCCAGCGTCTGGGGATGTCCAGGAGGTCAGGGCTTCAGGCAGTCTTTGCCACCAGGAGGAAACCAGCGTCTATTGGTGATGTCCATGAGGTCAATGGTCCTTCAGGGCCGTCAATGCCAAACTAGGTGGAAACCAGTGTCCGGCGTAGGTCATGAGGTCGAGGTTTCAGGCCGTTCATTGCCAACGTGGTGTGTAGAAGTTGGAGAGGGGGGGACACCAACGTCTGGAGATCGGAGATTAATGTCCATGAGGTTGAGGCTTCAGGCCATTATCGCCAACAAATGGTTTTCAACCAAGTATCAGAAATGAACATTTTATTTACAATTATTTCATTTGTCCGATGACTTTTGGTCCCTTTATAAACAGGTCGGCCATGATAAGGAGCTGAGACTCCTAAACCCGTCATCCAATAGGAATGTGGATCCCTCAGAAGAAAGCGGAAAGGAAAATAAAAAAAAAAAAAATAAGAAAAAGAAAATAAATAGAATAATAAAATATAAGAAAAAAAAGGAAGAAAAAAAGATAAAAAAAAAAAAAAAAAAAAGTAAGAAAAATTCCGGGACTTTTTGGTCCAATTATAGACTAGATCTTCAATATGTTTCAGTAACAGGTAAAAAAAGCAAAATCTGTGTCAGTATCAAATATATATGGACCGAACTGTATATGGAAACTGTCAACACGCTGAACTATTGAGATGGATGATGTTGCATTTTGTATTTTGTTTTTGTGCCCTTGTGGACCATTCACTCACTCTCACTGTGTTCTCCATTTCTGTTTCTATGGGTTGTTGTCTACGGGCGTTTCCAGTTCAGGGGAGTGTTAGTGTTTCTATTCTGTTCTATGGGGAAGGTTCCCAGTACAAGGGAGCTCTCTGTGTTCTCTCGCCACTACTGTTCTACGGGAGTTCCCATACAAGGGAGCGCTCGCTGTTCTTTCCACTCTGTTCTATGGGACGTTAGTTCCCAGTACTTACCGGCCGAGCGCTGTGTTCTCTCCATTCTGTTCTATGGGAGTTACTCCAGTATAAGGGATCGTTGTGTTCTCGCCATTCTGTTCTATGAGGAGTTCCCAGTACATAGGGAGCTGATTGTGTGTGTTCTCCAGTCTGTTCTATGGGAGTTCCCAGTACCAGGGGGGCGTTGTGTTCCTCATTTATGATCTTTGGGAGTTCCCTGTTCAGGGGTAGCGCTGGGCTCTCAATTGTTTCTATGGGAGTTCCCAGTACAGGGGAGGGCTGTGTTCTCCATTCTGTTCTAAGGAAGCAGATTGGTCTATGTTCAGAACGCCCATAGAACAGAATGGAGAGTCGTGCGGAGGTGTGACCGATTCTCCATTCTGAGCTGACACTTTCAGGGGTCCCAGAGGTGGGACCTGACCCTGTCACACTTTGAGGGCCATAAAAGTCTATTGTGGGGTAGGAGGTGCCCACCCTTGTTTTGTAGTGTTGTTTTAGAGCAGCTTTTGATTTTTTTTTTAGAGCTGGCATTTTCTCTTTCTCTTTGTCTACAGTGCCAGTCTACAGTGTGGTTTAGGGAACCCATCCTCTCACACTCTGACTTCATCTCTTCTGCTTGAGAAAGGATCATTATGACCCGAAACATCAAAACGTTCCCCGGCCTCCGCCCGCGACGCACCCAGCATTCTCCCTATGCTTACTACATTACTTTGAAGGACTTGTGGAGAGGGATACCATGGTCACTCAACGACTAAACTCGTAGATTGGGGTCCTGACGCTACTTCTAACATATTCGGTATTCTTGTCCATAGGTCGGTTGGCTTATCATTTACAGCTGCACAAATTGGAGCAATTCCTGAATCTTGCACAGCTCTCCAGCGGCTGCAGCCGAGGTTTGGATGGTGCGCCCTCCGCGGCTCCCCTCTATATCCACATGTGCAACCTTCCAGATGAGTCCAACTCTTTTTAAGAGTTCAGCTTTTCCTCCTCTTTTTTCCCAATTGTTCTTCCTTAAAGGAGTTGTCTCTCTTTATCAGGCTTTTCAGCATACATCAGTGTGTCTGGCAGCATCAGGAGTTTTTGACTTCAGGGGGTGCTCTTGTCTGCCTCTTCTCCCCCCTTTTCCCCCCTCCCTCCACCAAAAAGCTCTCCCTTCTATAAACCAAACAAAAGGGGGGGGGGGGGTTTTTTTTTTTTTTTGCTCCAGGGTTAACCCTGGTGGGGGCCGCCTGGGTCTGCTGCCGGTTTGGGCTCTTGCGGGATCAGCTGCACGTGCGGCCGGGCTGGGGCCCCCGACCCTTTGCTGCCCCTCCCCAAAAGAGTCAGGAGCCCAGAAAGGGGGAGGGGGGGGGTTTTTGTTACTTTTTGATTGGGGACCGGGAGGCCCTTGGTGAAGCTTTTTGGAAAAGCTAATAGAAGAGGGGGGGGGGGATGTAAAGGTTCCTATACCCCCTGCTTAATAAAATCTCCCCCCGGACATTCAAGCAACAACAAAAAAAACCCTTTCTGTGCTGTCCCCCCCTCAGAACGACACAGGGCAGCTGTAAGGTTTTTAAAATTATAATAAACGTGTGGCCCTTTTTTCCCGCAAAAGGGGGGGTTATGAATTTCACATGCCCCCCTGATCTGTTCTTTTTGTTTGGGAAAAAGTTCCACGACCATCATGTTTATAATTTAACATTCCCTTTTGCTGCACACCCTTTCTGCCCCGATCAGCCCACCTCTGTCTCCTCCAATCAGGTAGGGGTGAAGGAGGGACCCCAAAGGGGCCCAACCCCCCCAAAAAGGGTTAAACCCCAACACGGGAAAAAACAAAAAACCCCCAGGGGCCCTACCTTTTCCCTACGGGAAGCTTATGTGCAGGAGGGGCCCTCTGTGCTCCAACCTGTTTTGGGAAAAGCAGAGGGGTCCCACCTTGACACCAGTGGGGAAAAAAATCAACGGTCGGGGGGCTATAGGTTTGGGAGGAGCTGATGCACTCCTACTACCAGGGATAACCAAAATCATTTGGACTTTTGAAAATTAAAAACCTTATTGAAAAAAGGTTGCTTGTTTTTAAAGATCTTTTTTTTAAAAACCCAAATTTCCATTGTAACGGGGAAAACCCCCTTTTTTAAAGGAGCACAAAGTATTTTTTGGTACCATGGAGCTCTACCTCATACTATGTAAGACCACGGTCCCCACATGGCGATACTGAGGTGTTGTACCCGAAGACACACACAGTTTCTGCAAATTCAAAAACCCTGAAATTTGTGCAATCTCTATGGCCAAGTGGAGGTGTCCCTGATGCATTCCAGTCTGACCCCAAGGAATCCAATCCATCTGGCATCATAGCATGAACTAGGAAAGCCCTTGGAGGGCGCAGGGGGGCAGGAGGTGGAAAATTTCCCCCTTTAATTTCCGGGATTTAAAAAAATTTTCTTCAAGGGCGACACTGGCGGCCATATTGGTTTGGGGGGGGGGGGGGGGGGCGCTGGTCACGTAGGGACGGGAAATTCGGAGGGTGGGGCGGCCCGTAATAAGTGACATGACAAAGACGTCTCCAGTGTCCGACGTAACGTTGTTTTATTTGCAGCCTATAAAGCAGATACGAGCCCGGCCGTATAAAGCAGGAGGCGCTCGTAAAGGGGGCGAGCGACTCCCCGCCGGGCGCAGGGGCCCATTTATAAGGGTTACTGAGGGGCCCCTGAG
>JAODAL010014855.1:0-85944 GCA_025379985.1 Phyllomedusa bahiana | reverse complement strand
GGGGGGGGGGTTGGGGGGGGGGTGGTGGGGGGGGGGTTTTGGGGGGTTTTTGGGGTTTTTTTTTTTTTAATTGTTTTTTATAAAAGTTTATTGTTTTAAAGTATTTTTATGCCCCATTACAAAAAACTCTATAATACGTCCCTTTTTTACAAAATATAACTACAAAATACTGCCCATTACAAAATATAACTACTATTAACACTAAAATTTCCCTATGTCCGAATATAACACTAAAATTTACGCCCCATGAAAGAATATAACTACAAAAAAACTGCCCCTATTAAGGAATATAACTATATAACACTCCCCCCTATGACAAGAATATAACTACAATAATACGTCCCTATGTACAAAATAAAAACTACTATAATACCCCCTATGTACAAGAAAAAAACCATAATATGCTTAAGTAAAAATAAAACTATATAATACACTCCCTATGTACAATAAATTAACTACTTAAACTGCTCCTTTACAAGAATATTTTACTGAATTGTGTCCATTTGTAATTCCTTGTTCGGGCCGGCTCTTATAACCATACGGCTTTTTCATACAAAAAAATTCTCTTTAATTTTATCTTAAAATAATAAAATTAAAAAAGTATAGGGGGCCCCCAACTAAATAAAACCAAAAATAGGCGCAGTAGAGCAGCACCGGCACGTTTTTATAGGTGCTTTCCCTCCGCCCGTCAGGCTGCGCACTTTCGGCGATCTGAACAAGACCCCCTTAAAATTTCTAATCTTCCAATTGTGCTCGGGAAAAAAGAGTCTAATAAAAAAAAAAAGAAAAAACCAGCAGCCAGAGAAGTATCTTATTCTAATTAATCTTCCTGTGGGTCACACTGTAAATAGAATATCCTCCAACACAAATGGGAAATTGATTAGATGCTTGAGCTACAACATGTCTATCACAGGCGATGATTTATAAGGGGGTCACCTGCAAGGTCATGGAATAAAAAGATGCCTAAAAAGCCTCTCTATACCACTTGCTTAATTAGCAGTTTCCTGCTTAAAGGGGCGCTTCACAGCAAAGCAGCCTTAGTAGCACACGTGAATTCATACGGAAGGTGTCTGACCCCAGTGAAGATTCTCACAGCTTTCCGCGTAAAAGTATCTGATCATATCCTGATGGGGTCTTACATGACAGCAATGCCCCCATGGTTGGGTGACAACACTAGAACATCTTATTACAGCAGCCCTCCCTAACCCTTCCTCAACTTCTTGTTCCTTTCTAAACTTATCCCATGACCATAAGTATTATACCCCAAACCCGTTGGGAGCTGAAAGGGGGAATTTTTGGTTCAGTCAGTTTTTCCAGCTGAATTTGTATATTAAAGGGTTTTTTTCCCCATCTCTTTCATACCCTGCATCCAGCCTTCAGCCCGGGGGCTCAGAAGGGGGGGGTGTGTGATTTTTTTGAATTCATATCATTACCCGCAGGGTGACATCACCAGGCCTTTCCTCTCTTAAAATCAAAAAAAGCTGTTTATGTAAAGCATTTTGGGGTAGCGAGAGTAAAGTTTTTACCTCCAGGCACAAAGCCCTAGGTTGAACCCCCTGCATAAACCAAAAACCTGGGGATTTTATTTTTTTTTTAAATGCAAGATGTTGAGGTTTTTTTTTTTATTTTTTGCACTATTTGACTAATTACGGGGAGTACAGAGGAGGGAGTAGAATGACAGACCTGGGGTTTGAACCTAGAGGAGGGGAAATGTCTGAGCATGTGCGACGGGATGAGAGTCTCAGCCGGGTGTATCCCCTGGAGAGAGCTGAAAACAAGGATCACAAAAGGAGCGCTAAAAAAAAACGGCAGAATTTTTAATAATAATAATGGGAAAATGTTTTTATTTCATTTGCAAGTTCCCCACATCAATTTTATTCAGGGCAAAACCCCTTTAAGGATCGTGGGAACATACAAATAGTAAAAATGGAAGATCCTCCCTCCACCATCCCCACACTGACTTACTTCGGTAACGTTTTCAAATGATTTTCTCGTAACTCCAACATTCGCAATTTCCTGAGCCCGCGGAGGAGAGATCACAGTGAGAAGTACGTATTGGGGCGGATTTATCACTAGTGACTCACACAAGACAGTTGTAAGTTACATGTATCATAGTGTGCATGAATCATGCGCGGGTTAAAACTGTCTAGTCTAACCTTACACCAAGTTGGCTTACTTTATGCCACTAGCTGCGCTCAAATCTTGGAGCATGGCGTTGCATGTTAAACCATGCCCCATTTTATCTCTAAGTCACTCCCATTTTCTGAGGACACTCCCTTTTGTCGAATGAGGGGCAGAAGTGTTCAGAAACTGTCTAAAATACATCATAAATATTTTAAAGGACGTTATTTTTGGTAGAAATTGGGCCAGAATTCCCGCGAAAAGGTTTTGTCAATGTCCCCATTTTATGCTTTATTAAAGGGTTATAAATAGGCAAATGGATAGATAGATATTAAGAAAGATAAGTAGATATGATAAGATAGATAGATATGACATAGATAGATAGATAGATAGATAGATAGATGGATATGAGATAGATAGACATTAAGAAAGATAAGTAGACATAAGACAGATAGATATGAGAGATATATAGATATAATAGATGTGAGAGAGAGAGATATATAGATAGATATAATTTAGATAGATATTAAGAAAGATAAGTAGATATGATAAGATAGATAGATATGATAGATATATAAGATAGATAGACAGACAAACAGATAGATAGATAGAAGATAAAAAAAAAAAAAGTAGAAAAAAATTGAAAAGATAGATATTGGAGAGAGAGATAGATAGATATAGATATTAAGAAAGATAAGTAGATATAAGACAGATAGATATGAGAGAGAGATATAGATAAATATGATAGATAAATGTGAGAGAGATATATGGATAGATATAAGATAGATATTAACAAAGATATGTATAAATGATAAGATAGAAATTGGACAGTTATAAATAAATATGATAGATAAATATGAGAGAGAGATATAGATAGATATGAGACTACAGATAGATTCGAGTGAGATAGACAGAAAGATATATAGATAGATCTGAGAAAGATAGATGGATGGATAGATAGATAGATAGATAGATAGATATGGTAGATACATTAGATAGATATGAGAGAGAATTTTAAGAGAGAACGAAAATAGTAGATAGAAAAATATGAGTTAGATAGATAAGGATAAAAGATAGATAGTAGATATTTAAAATATGGGGAAAAGATAGATTAGGATAGAGAGATGATAGATATGAGTTAGAAAAGATAGATAGATAGATAGATAGATATTGATAGTAAATAAACCAAGATAAATAGAGGGATAGATACAAATTATAAATAACCATAGAAGGACGGGGGGCCCAGGGGTTGGGGTCCTTCGGGAACAAGAACTTTGTCCCTTTTTTATAGGAAAAAAAGGTTGTGGTTTTCTGCTCTTTCGCACTACTATATTGGTTTTCTCAAATATGGGGGTTTTATTTATACCATTATGCACTTATTTCTGTTTCTGTTTTGGGTTTTGGGGGGCCCGATATTTTTTTGTGTGGGGCCCCCTTAAAGTTATTTAGCTGACTTGTTTTAAAAGGGGCATGTTAGAGAGGCATAGTCTCTCAGAAGCAAACATGGTCAGAGATCCACCAATCTGAAAACTGCATCTAAATTTTTATTTCAGGTCATGTTATTTTCAGGTAAAGTATTTTTATGGACTATTTCTTTATGAAATTATACTTTAACAACACATAAAAGCTGTTACATTTTGAACTATATTCAGACAAAATAGATAAAAATAGAAATTAGATTGAAAGAAATATAGATTTTAGATAAAAATATAGATTTAAGATAAATAGATATGAGATAGATAGATAAATAGATATGAGATAGATAGATATGAAATAGATAGATATGAGATAATGAAAATTTGGGTAAAATGATATGAAAAATTTTTTAGTGGATAGATAGGTAGTTTAAGGATTAAATAGATGGATAGTATAAGGATAGAAGAAGATATGAGGATAGTAGATAAGGGTTTTGAGATGATAAAATAGATAGATAATAGATAAAAAAGGATATAGCGATAAAAGATAGATAGTTAGTAATAAAAGATAGATAAATGAATGATGGATAGATAGTAGGGGAAAAAGAGATAGATGTAGATAATGGATAGAGATAGATGGATATAGAAGATAATAGATGGATATGAATAGATGTATGAGTAGATAATAGAGATAGATAGAGGATAGTAAATTAAAATGGAGGGTATGAGAAGATAGTAGATAGATTTGATAGTTAGAAGTAGATAGAGATAGATAGATAGATAATGTGATTTGATATAGATTGATGATATAAAGGAATAATGATAAGGATAATAGAAAAAAGGGATGTTTATTGAAGATAAAATTTTAGATAGAAAATAGAAGTAAAGATTTAGAGGAAGAGAAGAGGGAAGGTTTTTATCAGTCATGACACAGGTAACACAATCAGAACTGTCCCTATTATTGTTTTTTTTCATCTTTTCAATAGTTTTTTACACACTGTGTATTATTCCCTTTCTGTGACATCATTTTGTATTATCCCCGTACTGGACTACTGGGTTTTTATCCCCTTTCTGGACATCATGGGGGTTTTTATCCTGTACTGTGACATCACTGTGATTATCCCCCTACTGGCATCACTGTGATTTTCCCCGTACTGGAATCACGTGTGTATTATTGTACTGTGACATCCTGTGTATTATCCCCGTACTGTGACATCACTGTGTTTATTTTCCCCGTATGTAAAAATTTTATTAATTTTTGACAACCCCTGTGTATTATCCTGACTGTGAATACGGTGTATTTTCCTGTATTTTGACTCATTGTGTATTATTCCCTTCTGTGACACACTGTGTATTATTGTACGGACTCACTGTTTTTATTATCCCCGTCGTGAAATCACTGTGATTATCCTGTCTGTGAATCCGTGTATTATCCTGTACTGTGAATCACTGTGTATTATCTGTACTGTGACATCACTGTGATTATCCGTACTGTACATCATGTGTATTTTCCTGTCTGGAATCAAAAGTTTTTATCCTGTACTGTGACATCACTGTTTATTTCCCCGTATTTTGACATCACTGTGTATTATCGTACTTGACTCACTGTGGGGATTATCCTGTACTGTGAATCACTGGTATTTTCCCCGTACGTGACATCACTGTGTGTATTATCCTGTACTGTGACATCCTTGATTACCCTGTACGTGACATCACTGTGTGTTACCCCGTACTGTGACATCAATTTTTGTATTATCCCTGTACTGTGATACTGTATATAACCTGTTCTGTGACTCATTTTTGGGATTTTTTGTACTGTGACATCACTGGTTTTTATCCTTACTGTGCATCACGTGTTAAAATTTTCCCGTTGTGACATCACTGTTATTTTCCCCGTACTGTGAAACCCTTTTATTATCCCTGTACGTGACAAAACCCTTTTTATTATCCTGTATTTTACATCCTGTGTATTTCCCCCTACTGTGACATCACTGTGTATTATCCCCCATTTTGACATCAGTGTGTATTTTTCCCCGTTTCGTCATCACTGTGTATTATCCTTTACTGTTTACATCGTGTGTATTTTTCCCCGTCTGTGACTCAAGTGATTACCCTGTACTGGACATCCTGTGTATTATCCCCTTTCTGTGACATCACTGTGTGATTTTCCCTGCTGTGAATCATGGTATATCCTGTCTGTGACTCACTGTGTTTTTCCTTACTGTGACATCACTTGTTTCCTGTACTGTGAATACTTTTTGTATTATCCCTTTAAACTGGGGAACATTTTGTATTATCCCCGTCTGTGACATAAGTGTTTATTATCCTGTACTGTGAATCAATGTGTATTACCTGTTCTGGACATCACTGTGTGTATTATCCCTGTATGTGACATACTGTGTATTATCCTTGTATGTAATCATGTTTATTTTTCTGTACTGTGACATAATGTGTATTATCCCTGTACTGTTTACTCACTGGTTAACCGTACTGTGACATCATGTGTGTATTATCCCCGTAGGGGACATCACTGTGTATTATCCGTACTGTACATCATTGTGTTTTTACCCCGTACTGTGAATCCGGGGTTTTTATCCTGTACGTACATCACTGTGTATTATCCTGTATGGACATCATGTGTTTTATCCCTGACGTGAATCCTGTGTATTATCCCCGTACTGTGGGAAACATGTGTATTTTCCTGTACGTGAATCCGTGTATTATCCTGCTGGAATCACTGGGTATTTTCCTGTACGTGACAATGTGTGTATTATTCTGTACTGTAATCACGTGTTTATCCCCGTACTGTGAATCATGTGGGATTATCCTGTACTGGCATCACGTGTATTATCCTGTACTGTGACATCACTTTGTGTATTATCCCCGTTGTGCATCACTGTGTTTATCCCCGTACTGTGACATCATTTGTTTTTTTCCTGTACTGTACTTACTGGGGATTATCCCGTAGTGACATACTTTTGTATTACCCGTCGTGACATCCTGGTAAAAATCCTGTACTGGAATCCCGTGTAATTTTTCCCTTTTGTGACATCATGTGTTATCCCTGTACTGTGACTCAGGGGTTTTCCTGATTGAAATCCTGTGTATTATCCCCTGTACTTGCAACTGTGTATTATCCCTGTACTTTTACATCATGTGATTTTCCTGTACTGTGACATCATGTGTATTACCCCCGTCTGTGACATCACTGTTATTATCCTGTATGTACTCACTGTGTTAAAATTTTCCTGTAGTGACATCAAGGTATTATTCTTTTCTGTGAATCATTTTTATTATCCCCGTATGTGACATCACTGTGTTTTTCCCCGTACTGTGACATCCTGTGTTATTATCCTGTCTGTGAATCATGTGTAATATTTGACTTGAAAACATTGTGTATTATTCTGTTTGGACATCATGGTATTTTTACTGTCTGTGCATCCTGTGTATTATCCTGTATTTTTGAATCATTGTGTATTACCCTGTACTGGACACCTGTTGATTATCCTGTGCTGTGACACACTGTGTTTATCCTTATGTGACATCATGTGTTTTTCCTGTACGTACATAAGTGTATTTCTGTACTGTGAATCACTGTGTGTTTTTCCGTACTGTGGGCATCATGTGTATTATCCCCCACTGTGACATCACTGTGATTATCCTGTACTGTGACATCATGGGGTTTTACCTGTACTGTGACATTCCGTGATTATCCCTGTACTGTGAACATGGGGTTTATCCTGTACTGGGACATCATGTGTATTATCCCTACTGTGACACACTGTTATTTTCCCCCTACTGGCATCATGTGTAAATTTTTCTGTACTGTGACACACGGGGTATTACCCCCGTACTGGACATAATGTGTATTATTCCCGCTGTGAATCACGTGTAATATTCTTTTTACTGTGACATATGGTATTATGCCTGTACTGTGACATACTGTGTATTATCCCCGTACTTCACATCACGTGTATTACCTGTACTGTCAATACTGTGATTATCCTGTACTGTGACATCACTGTGTATTTTTCTGTACTGTACATAAAATGTGTTATTTCTGTACGTCATCACTGTGTATTATTTTGTATTTTACTCATTTGTTTATCCTGTCTGTGCATCACTGTGTATTATCTTATGTAATACTGTGTTATTATCCTGTCTGTGCTCAAAGTGGTATTATCCGTCTTGGGCATCACTGTGATTATCCCGTACTGTGACATCACGTGTTTTCCCCGTACTGTGACAAACTGTGTATAAACCCTGTCGTGACTAGTGTTTACCTGTACTGTGACATCATGTGTATTATCCTGTACTGTGACATCATGTGATTATCCTTTACGTGACCATTTTTGGGAAAATCCCTGTACTGTGACATCCGGTATTATCCCGTATGTGACATCCTGTGTATTATCCCCGACGTGCCCTTCCCGGTATTATCTGTAGTGACATCTTGTGTATTATCCGTACTGTGACATCACTGTGATTTTTTCCTGTACTGTGACTCATTTTGTATATCCTGTACTGTGAAACAGGTATTATCCCCGTACTGTGACATCACTTGTATTATCCTGATGACATACTGGTATTTCCTGTACGTGAATTTTGTATTTTCCTGTACTGTGACTCCCGGCATTATCTCTGTACTGTGACTCCTGTGTATTATCCCCCTCTGTGACATCACTGTGTTTTTATCCCTTTCGTGACATCATGGGTATTTTCCCCGTACTGTGCCATCAATGTTATTTCCCCGTACTGTACATATTTTGTATTATCCTGTACTGGGACATCACGTGATTATCTGTACTGTGACTCCTGTGTTTTATCCCGTACTGTGACATCACTGTGTATTATCCCTGTCTTGACTCACTGGTATTATCCTGTACTGCATACTGTTTATTATCCCTGTACGTAATAATTTGATTACCTGTATGTGACACTGATTATCCTTTTCTTGGGTCTTGTTATTATCCCTTTTACTGTGACATCACTGGTTTTATTATCCTGTACTGTGACATCATGTGTATTATCTTTGACTGTGAAACACTGTGTATTATCCTTATGTGACATCACTGTGTTATTATCCCGTCTGTGACATCACTGTGTAAATTTCCTTCTGGACATCACTGTGTATTTTTTCTTTTTGTGACATCATTGTATTTTGGCTGTGAAACATGTGTATTATCCCGTACTGTGAATCACTTTTGATTTCCCGTACTGGGGACATCACTGTGTATTACCCCGGACTGTGACATCACTGTGTTTATTCTCCTGTACTGTGACATCACTGTGTAAAATTCTGTACTGTGGCACATTTTGTATTTTTCTGTACTGTGACTATGTGATTATCTGTATGTGACATCATGTGTATTATTCTGACTGTGACATCATGTGTTTTATTTTGTACTGTGCATCACTTTTGTATTATCCTGTATGTGAATCATTTTGGGATTTCTCTGTACGTGACATCACTTTTTGTATTATCCGTACTGGACATCCTGTGTATTATCTTTTTACTGTGACATCATGTTTTATTATCCGTCGTGACTCCTTAATTATCCCCTTTTGTGAATCACTGTGTATTATCCCTGTCGTGACATCACTTTTGTATTATCCTGTATGTGACATCACGTGTATTTTCCCGTTTGTGACATCACTGGTATTATCCTGTACTGGACTCACTGTGATTATCCCCTACTGTGACATCATTGGTTTTCCCTGACTGGACATCATGTGTTTTAAACCCGAACTGTGACATCACGTGTTTATTTTTAAACCCGGCCCGTACTGTGACACAATGTTATTATCCCCGTACGTACATCACTGTGGATTATCCTTACTGTGACTCACTGTGTATTATCCCCCTATGTGACATAGTTTATTATCCCGACGTGACATACTTTTTATTACCTTTTATGTGACACACTGTTTATTTTCCCCCGTATGTACCCACGGGGTATATTTTTTTCTGTACTGTGACATCACTGTGTATATTATCCTGTACTTTGACATCACTGTGTATTATCATGTACTGTGACATCACTGTGTATTATTCTGTATTGTGACATCACTGTGTATTATACCCGTACTGTGACATCACTGTGTGTATTATCCTTGTACTGTGACATCACTTTGTGTATTATCCTGTATTGTGACATCACTGTGTATCATCAGGGACGGGAGGCGACTTACTTTGATATGGGATTGACGCTGGCCTCTACTATTGTTAAACATTTACAGCATTTAATATTATCTGGAAATTCTTGTATACCTGGAAGAAGAAAGGAAACAGGATATGCTTAATAGAGCAAACAGACACAGACCCCCGACCATATATTTGGGAATTATCTTTATTTACCCTTGCCTACACATTTATAGCTAATCAGTGTGGTGAGAATACCCCTTTAAATTTCTCCATTATCTGAACCTCCCACTTCCAAAACTTCCCACGTGCTGCACCGGTTCTCTGGAATCTGCTTCCCCGTACAATCAGATTAAGTTACAACATTCATTGTTTTATGCGTGCCCTAGAAATACATCTTCTAAGGCAAACCTACTAAGATCCCTAATTGCAACCCTTCCGTCAGTCACCCCCCATTCCTGACGCCTCATGCCCTCATGTTCCTATCTGCATATAGATGTACAGTCTGGGTGGCAGGTTCATCCATTTTTGTGTGTACTATCCTCAGAGCCATCTTAACACCATTCTGGGCCCCGGGGCATAGCATTGCAGTGGGCCCTGCCCAAATGCAGTGAAGGAAATAATTATTTCATCCTTTGCTGATTGTGTAAGTTTGCCCACTGACAAAGACCTGAACAGTCTATAATTTTAAGGGTAGGTTAATTTTAACATTGAGAGATAAAATATCCAAAATAAAATCCAGAAAATCACATTGTATAAATTATATACATTTATTTGCATTTTGCTGAGAGAAATAAGTATTTGATCCCCTACCAACCAATAAGAGTTCTGGCTCCTAATCAACTTGTTACCTGCATTAAACATAGCTGTATTAGTCACCTTTATAAAAGGCTCCTGTCCACAGACTCAGTTAATCAGTCAGACTCTAACCTCTACAACATGGGCAAGACCAAAGAGCTTTCTAAGGATGTCAGGGACAAGATCATAGACCTGCACAAAGCTGGAATGGGCTACAAAACCATAAATAATAGGCTGGGTGAGAAGGAGACGACTGTTGGTGCAATAGTAAGAAAATGGAAGAAATACAAAATGACTGTCAATCGACATCGACCTGGGGCACCTGCAAAATCTCACCTCGTGCGATATCCTGGATCATGAGGAAGGTGAGAGATCAGCCTAAAACTACATGGGGGGAACTTGTTAATGATCTCAAGGCAGCTGGGACCACAGTCACCAAGAAAACCATTGGTAACACATTGTGGTAACGCACCGACGCGTTTTGAACAAACGACACAATATCATGTCTCATTACTAATGTATAATGTGCATTTATTGGTTTGCTTTTCCTCCGTCCTTGTGTAACTTTATTGGCATTTTGTTACAAAGGGAGTGATTTTGTATTTTAACATACTGAGATTGTTTTACTAGGCTCACATGATACTTGAGTATATAAGGAAGCTACGTGCTACACACGTCGCACCATGATTAAGGGAGTCTTCTCCTGAAACGCGTCGGTGCGTTAGTTGCCACAATGGTTACATCTATTCATTACGATTTTTAACTTTGTACTAATAAAGCTGCAAGCATTGTTTAATTTTTTAACTGCATCAAGTGTTGCTGGATTTTCTACTTGATTTTTGGACCTTATACAAGAGTCTAGCTTCAGAACTCTCTTATCCGTGCAACCACCTCGTTTTCCGACAGGTGAGCTGAAATTACTATTTTTCTTCGGACACGTTGTAAAATCTGCCACAGTCCAGCAGAAAATTGACTATTGAAGTCTATGTAAACTGCTGGATGGTTTTTGGCGCGGTTCTGCTGAAAAACCGCCCATATAGGTCCCACCTGTTTAAAAACCAGTGAAAACTGCCTGAATAAACGCCCAAAAATCACTCCAACAACCTCAACAAAAAACTAAAAACCACCCAAAAAACTGGTTGGAAACCCAGCTGATTTGGACAAAAAACTGACACTATACTCAGGTTCAAAGTGGTTTTTAGGATATGGTTTCCGATGAGTTTTTTTTTCCTGTGCAGTGTAGACCTAGCCATAGAGTGTAAGCTCTTGGGCTATGTTACTATGCCATGTTTGTTTTTCTCCGTATTTGTATCTTCTGCATTGTGAAGTGTTGCAGGATATGTTGGCGCTATATAAATATAGATTATTATTATTATTATTATTATAGCCCCTTTCATTTTTGGGGGGACTATTTATCTGGATGCTTCCATCCAGAATCCATTACTATGTTACTATGCACATAATCCTTTACCAGAGCTGACCTATGGCCGGACAGCAGGACTACAGTGAAATAGCTCCACGTGCATCAAATATTTATGGACTTAACAAGATAAAGACTAAATAATTCATTTGTATGGTACATAATCTGAAACATTTACATAGCGGTGAGGGACGGTCAGGATAGTTTATAAAACAGAGGGTGTGGGTGATGGGCAAGGAGGGGGTGCGAGATCTTAGGGATGGGGGAGGGGGTCATAAGGAATATGAGGAGAGACTTCAGGAGGTAAAAAAACAGGGAGAAGCTGTGACTGGGGTTGCTCGTGATGTGTGTGAAAGTCGCACAAATTGCAAACTAGGACGTGCAACCTGTAAAAAAGCTTCTTGCAACAGTATCAGGTGACCAAGATTTTTATCTAGTCCTTTCCGTTCAGTTAATGGCCAACATTTTTTTTATTCGAATTAGAATAATTTTTTTAATATTTGTTTATGGCTGCTTGAACCCATTTCTCTTTAAAACCAAGTTAGAAACCCCCCATGAATACAGAACCATTTAAAGTTAGGTCCATATATATTTTGGACACTGAAACAAATTGTTTGCACCTGTTTACTGAAACATATTTAAGTTATAGTCATATAGTTACATAGTTAGTACGGTTGAAAGAAGACGCGTGTCCATCAAGTTCATGTAATGTTCATATAATGGACTTGGACATTAAAGGGGTTGTCTCACTACAAGGATTGCTGCTTTTTATATCAAAGATCTTGTAAAAACAAGTCACTTTGCAATATGTGTCCATTAACAGTGTCCTACCTATTCCTAGATATCCCCTCTTGTATGGGCTGCATCAGCTCCTCAGGTCGCTATAGCTTCAGACCTGTTCGATCTCTCATGATAGGCTGCCAGCACTGGTTGCTATAGCTACAGACCTGTTCGATCTCTCCTGATAGGCTGCCAGCACTGGTTGCTATAGCTACAGACCTGTTTGATCTCTCCTGATAGGCTGCCAGCACTAGTTGCTATAGCTACAGACCTGTTCGATCTCTCATGATAGGCTGCCAGCACTAGTTGCTATAGCTACAGACCTGTTCGATCTCTCCTGACAGGCTGCCAGCACTGGTTGCTATAGCTACAGACCTGTTCGATCTCTCCTGATAGGCTGCCAGCACTAGTTGCTATAGCTACAGACCTGTTTGATCTCTCCTGATAGGCTGCCAGCACTGGTTGCTATAGCTACAGACCTGGCTTCTACTGCAGCCTAGTAGAAGCCAGTAAACACGCCCCTGAATTAAAAATGAAACCAAGAAAACAGGACTGAGGTAAGATGAATCAATGTAGTGAGCAAACCCCTTTAAATCCAGACTTTCAGCTTTCATTTGAGGGATCTACATTAAAATTGGATGAGGGGTTCAAGAGTTTCACCTCCTTAACATGGGTCTCCCTGTTTTTACAGGACCAAAAGTAACTTGACAAGTTAAATAATTGTAAATAAAATGTTAATTTCTAATAATTGGTTGAAAACCCTTTGTTGGCAATGACGGCCTGAAGTATTGAACTCGCGGACATCACCAGACGCTGGGTTTCCTCCTTTTTAATGCTCTGCCGTTACTGCAGCGGTTTTCAGTTGCTGTTTGTGGCCTGTCTGACGTTTAGTCTGTAACAAGTGAAATTCTGATCAATCGGGCTGAGATCGGGTGACTGACTTGGCCATTCACGGATATTCCACTTCTTTGCTTTAATAAACTCCTGGGTTGCTTTGATTTTATGTTTTGGGTCATTGTCCATCTTTATTATGAAACTCTGACCAATAAGTTTGGCTGCATATGAACTACCCTACGGCAAAATCTGCTGCAGACCTGACACTTTTGTATGTGCCAACTCTACGGGGGCACGTCGCTGCAGATTCCTACAATGCACCACATTTATGAATGTGTCACAATAAAACGTGTGGTGAAGCTGTCGTACCAATCCATACCAGCTTCATAACTTCATAGCGGCGAGGCTGAGACAAATTTTGGCGAATACACAATGGGAGACGGGTATGTTGTCGCAAAGGGGCCAATTCTAAATAACTTTAAAGCAGTGTAGAATGCTGCAGAATCTATGAATCTGTTCTACTGTGGGTCATAGATTTTTCACTTTCTAGTCCCACTATGACAACTCAGGCTCAGGCAAACCACTTTTAACTTGCAAATGTAAAAAGACAAAAGCAGCTCTCCTCTGAGTAGTTGTTCAGCAATATTCGAAGGCATTCTATAGCAACTCCGTGCTCAAAATCCGCGTTCCATGAGACGCACAGGACAAATAGTAGGTAAGGCAAAAAAAATGGATTGGCACCGGTGTTGTCGCTAAAATCCGAAAGTCTGTTTATTAAGGAACAATAAAATAGCCACAAAATAGCTAAGACTAAGAGCAGTGTGTGGCCCGAAACGCGTCAGCTCGTCACCCCTCTGATCTTTCTTTGCGCATGTTTTTCTTGTGGCTATTTTGTTGTTCCTTAATAAACAGACTTTCGGATTTTAGCAACAACACCGGTGCCAATCCATTTTTTGCCTTACCCGCTTTTAACTTGGTCTGCTTGTTCCAGCAGGAATGCGCCCACTTTTGCCAGCCTACAGTTATAAATGTGTAGAATCATATGGTTTTGGTGCAACATATCTTGGGTGCATTACAAGGTGCTGTGCAGACGCCGCAAAATGTGCCCACTTTTAGAGTGCGCCTGCTCATACATCTAGGGAACAGGGCTGTGCCGGTTTTTGGCTGAAAGGACACCAGAATCCTGGTGCAGCCCAGTATGTACGTGTCGCCATCTAGGCACCACTTTTTGCATAAACGTGACTCACAGCAGCACACATTTATAAAGTGCTGTGAGACACTTTCATAGATACTGACAAATGCTCCACTAAGGAGGACATGTATGAAAAGTGGCGTTGCCTTGACAGTTGTACTTCTCTGTAAGTTAGTGGAGCATTCGTCAGTATCTATGAAAGTGTCTCACAGCACTTTATAAATGTGTGGCGGATGCGAGACACATTTATGGGCCAAAAAGTGGTGCCTAGAGTGTATGCGCCAAAATTTGTCTTAGCCTCGCCACTACAAAATTGGTATGGATTGGAACAATGGTTTCATGACGCCTGTTGTCAGGGCCGGGACGATGGGTAGGCTAAGGTAGGTGACCGTCTAGGGCTCCACTTCATCCCAGGAATATAAGGGGCGCAAAAAGGTATGGAGTGGGCTGAATTTTACATCGGGATAGGGTGATGGGGGCGCTACCTGCCTTATTTGCCTAGAGCACCAGAATACCTTGTCCCAGCCCTGCCTGTTGTCGTGACACATTCATAAGCATGTCGTTTGAATCTGGCACGTCATGCCCTCCTAGGGTTGGCACATACAAAAGTTTTGGGTCTATCACAGCATGCACCAGATATTGGCATTCGTTTATCTGTTGGACAGGGGCTACGACAGGTTTTTTGGAACAAAGCACGGCAGAAAACTGGAGCCCCGTTCATACACTACCGTTCAAAAGTTTGGGGTCACCTGAAAACTTTTATTTATCAAATGAGTTGCATAATGAATAGAAATCTCGTCCAGACATTGACATGGTTAGACATAATGATATTTATTGGAAAAAATAATTTTCTACTTCAGACTTTGCTTTCGTCGCTCCCTTTGCAGCAATTCCAGCGTTGCAGAGCTTTGGCTTCTAGCTGTTAATTTGCTGACGTAATCTGAAGAAATTTCACCCCATGCTTCCAGAAGCCCCTCCCACTAGTTGGATTGGCTTGATGGGCACTTTTTGGTACCATACGGTCAAGCTGCTCCCATAACAGCTCAATGGGGTTGAGATCTGGTGACTGCGCCGGCCACTCCATTACAGATAGAATACCAGCTGCCTGCTTCTTCCCTAAATAGTTCTGGCATAATTTGGAGGTCGCTATGGGTCATTGTCCTGTTGCAGGATGAAACTGGCTCCAATCCAGCGCCCCCCACAGGGTATGGCATGGCGTTGCCATGGAGTGATCGCCTTCCTTATTCAAAATCCCTTTTACCTTGTACAAATCTCCCACTTTACCAGCACCAAAGCAACCCCAGACCATCACATTACCTCCACCAGCACCAAAGCAACCCCAGACCATCACATGACCTCCACCAGCACCAAAGCAACCCCAGACCATCACATTACCTCCACCAGCACCAAAGCAACCCCAGACCATCACATTACCTCCACCAGCACCAAAGCAACCCCAGACCATCACATGACCTCCACCAGCACCAAAGCCACCCCAGACCATCACATTCCCTCCACCAGCAGCAAAGCAACCCAAGACCATCACATTCCCTCCATCATGCTTGACAGATGGCGTAAGGCTCTCTTCCAGCATCTTTTCAGTTGTTCTGCGTCTCACAAATGTTCTTCTGTGTGATCCAAACACCTCAGACTTCGATTCGTCCATAACACTTTCTTCTAATCTTCCTCTGTCCAATGTCTGTGTTCTTTAGCCCATATTAATCTTTTCCTTTTATTAGCCAGTCTCAGATATGGCTTTTTCTTTGCCACTCTGCCCTGAGGGCCAGCATCCCGGAGTCGCTGTAGAAGTTGACACTGGCATTTTGCGGGTACTATTTAATGGAGCTGCCAGTTGAGGCCCTGTGAGGCATCGATTTCTCAAACTAGAGACTCCAATGTACTTGTCTTGTTGCTCAGTTGCGCAGCGGGGCCTCCCACTTCTCTTTCTACTCTGGTTAGAGCCTGTTTGTGCTCTCTGCTGAAGGGAGTAGTACACACCGTTGTAGGAAATCTTCAGTTTCTTGGCAATTTCTCGCATGGAATAGCCTTCATCTCTCAGCACAAGAATAGACTGTCGAGTTTCACATGAAAGTTCTCTTTTTCTGGCCATTTTGCGAGTTTAATTGAACCAACAAATGTAATGCTCCAGATTCTCAACGAGCTCAGAGGAAGGTCAGTTTTATAGCTTCTCTAATCAGCAGAACTGTTTTCAGCTGTGCTAACATACGTGCACAAGGGTTTTCAAGGGTGTTCAAAATATCCAATAGCTTTCTTACACAGTTAGCAAACAATGTACCATTAGAGCACTGGAGTGATGGTTGTTGGAAATGGGCCTCTATACACCTATGTAGATATTGCAATAACAACCAGACGTTTGCAGCTAGAATAGTCATTCACCACATTAACAATGTATAGAGTGGATTTCTGATTCATTTAATGCTAGCTTCATTGAAAAAAACTCTTTTCTTTCAAAAATAAGGAAATCTCTAAGTGACCCTAAACTTTTGAACGGTAGTGTACATGTCGCCCTAACTCACTGAGAAGTACGACTGTCAAGTCGGCACCACTTTCATACATGTCCCCAGCGGTGCCAACACGGCAGTACGGACAGTAATCCTAGAAGCGGCCCTAATCAAAAAGGGGCCCACTGATAAGTTAAAAAATAGGAACTAGTAATGGCTGGGGGCCCCATTTGATTGGGCTGTATGGGGCTCTGAAACGGTTAATAGATGACAGCCCTGCATGTCCCCCCTAGTGTCCCTTTAAGCCAGACATACCCAGCGTCAGCCGGATGCCCGCTCCTATCCTCTCTTTAGTAGACCGCCATTAGAGTGAACTATGGTGGCCTGAATAATCCCTTTCTCGTGTATTTTGTTAGGATTGATCGTTGTCTAAAAATATCCGCATTAAAATTTACAGCGCGTCAGGCTGGGGAGAAAATAAGGCCGTGCGAAGAGAGGAGAGATCAATCCATGACACAGCTGAAGAGGCGCCGCTGCTCTCCCCGCTCTCATCTCTCCGGCTCTGAAATCAGCATCTTCCCTTTGTATGGAGAACGCTGGATGTTCAATCAAAACCAAGATTAGATCAGCAGCTAATTAAAAGTGGGACGATTAATTATCCCAGCTATTAGTACTAAACAATGATATGTCCTCCCCTGAACTACTGCTGCCGCTATGTATGTTACATGGAATCATTATCGCCCACAATCCGGATGAAAGTGCTGCATTGTTTTATCCGAAGCTTCAAAGCAACAATGCAGGGACCATGCGAGAGCGGTGGTGTAAGCAGGACGGCTATAGCGGGTGGCAAACTGGCCAATTGTCCAGCGGCCCCATGTTTTCATGCCATTTAGTATTATTTGTTGGTACAGAACTGTAGCACTACTTTTTGAGTGACATATGGCAGTATTATGTGAGCTGTTTAAAGGGGTTGTCTCACTACAAGGATCGCTGCTTTTTATGTTAAAGATCTTGCAAAAACAAGTCACTTTGTAGTATGTGTCCATTAATAGTGTCCTACCTATTTCTAGATATCCCCTCTTGTATGGGCTGCATCAGCTCCTCAGGTCGCTATAGCTACAGACCTGTTTGATCTCACATGATAGGCTGCTAGCACTGGTTGCTATAGCTACAGACCTGTTTGATCCCTCATGATGTAGTGAGACAACCCCTTTAAGGCAGTTTCATGTTGACATTGCCAGCTATCCGGGTGCCATATGGTGGTGTTAAATAGCATAGGCGTAACTTAAAGGGGTTGTCTCACTACATTGATTCATCTCACCTCAGTCTTGTTTTCTTGGTTTCATTTTGAATTCAGGGCCGTGTTTATTGGCTTCCACTAGGCTGCAGTAGAAGCCAGGTCTGTGGCTATAGCAGCCAGTGTTGGCAGCCTATCAGGAGAGATCAAACAGGTCTGTAGCTATAGCAACCAGTGCTGGCAGCCTATCAGGAGAGATCAAACAGGTCTGTAGCTATAGCAACCAGTGTTGGCAGCCTATCAGGAGAGATCAAACAGGTCTGTAGCTATAGCAACCAGTGCTGGCAGCCTATCAGGAGAGATTGAACAGGTCTGTAGCTATAGTGACCTGAGGAGCCGATGCAGTCCATACAAGAGGGGAGATCTAGGAAATATAGTGACTTGTTTTTGCAAGCTCTTTAACATAAAAAGCAGCAATCCTTGTAGTGAGAAAACCCCTTTAAGCCTTAATAGCCATATTGACTGTTCTTGTGCCCAGAGGTTGAGGGGGCACAAGAAGTTGGTGGCTTTCTACTATCTAGCGCTACAATATGATTCTCTGATATATGGCGGTATTATTTATAGCTTCAGTTATTGTTATTTATGTTGCTGTTTACTTTGTCATTATGTTGTTGAGCCCCATCTTATGTTGCTATGTGACCCTATGAATTCTAATTCAGACACTATATAGTAGTATGAAGTACACTATAGACTATAGTAGACTAGTAGTAGTATTAGACTATAGCAACAGTATCCTGGTACTATGTGCTGCCTTATGTGGATTATATTTGGTGCCAATATCCTGGCACTATGTGGTAGTATCATGTGGACTGAATATGGCAGAATTATTCTGGCTCAATATGGTATTAGTATGTAAACTGTATATGGCACTATTATCCTGGCACTATATGGTAATATTATGTGGACTGGTAGCATTATCCAGGCATTATATAGCAGTATTATTAAGTAGACTGTACATAGCACCAATATCCTGGCACTATGTGGTGTATTACTGTATGTGAATTGTATAATGTGCAAATATCCTGGTACTTGATGCCAATATCCTGGCACTGTACAGTGGTATTAAAGGGGTTTTGCCACGATCTAATGTTGACGTGGGATTCTCCAAAATGGGTATTTAATCACTTTTCTAAATGTGATTAAAAAAAGTGTAGCCTGTGACAACTGCAGCCTTGCTTAGATGCCCTTAGTTTCCTGACTGTTTACATTAGCTACGACCAGCTTGCGTTGTTTGCACTTCTTATCTGATGACAGGGCACGGGAACGAGCTTTGAAGGGAGGAGGTGAGCAGAGCAGTGCTACTGAGCATGAGCAGTAGCCGTGTTTCTGTGTCACAGGCTGTGTCTGCTGTGTCTGTGCTCAACCCTTTTCTCTACCCCCTCCCCTCTGCAGCAGTCGCTCCCTGTATGTTTACTTATATAATTACATTACAGCAAATCTGGCTCTCCTCCCTCCCATAGTCATAGTGAAGGCGTCCTGCTCCGATCTTATCTTTTCTCCTGAGCATATAAGAGGGAGAACACAAAACCTGTAGAGCTTGTGCACAATACAGTTATCCTCTGTGGTTTAGCCAAACAACATGTTTGCTCAGCTACAGAAACTGAATATCAGCCTCGGGAGCCTGCATGGAGGTGGTGCGGTGATATCACGGAGGAGGCACTTGTTTTTTTCAAACACAGGAACACAACACCCCTTTTTTCAAGACTTTAGAGAACAGTATCAGCCATTTTAGGTAAGGAAATCACTTCTTGGCAAAACCCCTTTAAGTGGACTTTTGATAGCAGCATTATGCAGGCACTAGTGTTAAGTAAATAGTATACAGCATTATTATCCTGCCACTATATGGCCTTTTATGCGGATTGTATATGGTGCCAATATCCTGGCACTATATGGTAGTTTTATGTGGACTGTATATAGCAGCATTATCCAGGCACTAATAGTATGTAGACTATATAGTCATCCCACCGTCTACTAACCACCCCCACCCTGCTATCTCTGTCTCAGTGTGTGGCACCACCATAACTCCTAGGCAGCAGGCCCGCTGTCTGGGGGTTATACTAGACTCTGATCTTTCCTTCACTCCCTATATCCAATCCCTTGCCCGCTCCTGTCACCTGCACCTCAAGAACATCTCCAGAATCCGTCCATTTTCTCCTGTGGAAACAACTCAAACTCTCATTTTGCTCTTATTCTTTCTCGTCTTGGCTACTGTAACTCCTCTTGTTGGTCTTCCTCTCTGCAAACTCTCCCCTCTCCAATCTGTCCTGAATGCAGCAGCCTAGGCTTGTCTTTCTTTCCAGCCGCTATACTGATGCCTCTACCCTGTGTCGTCTCTGCACTGGCTCTTTATTCAGTACAGAATACAACATAAACTCTCACTCTCACACATAAGGCTCTCCACAGTGCTGCACCCCCATACATCTCCTCCCTTATCTCTGTCTACCACCCTACCCGCTCTCTCCGCTCTGCTACTGATCTAAGACTACACCACCTCACTCATCCGAAACCTACCCATGCCCGTCTCCAAGAATTTCACAGTATTGCACCAGTTCTCTGGAACATGTTACCCCATGTGATCAGGCACACTCACAACCCTCACAGTTTTAAGTGCGCTCTGAAAACCCATCATCTTAGACAAGCCTATCAAGATCACTAATTGTTAACCCCCAAATCTGTCACAGATTCATCACTTCCTGCACTTTGGCACCCACAGGCACTTATCTGTAATAGATGTATGGTTGGGATGGCAGGTTCATCCACTTTTATGTATACTACCCCATATTTATGTAACATGGCTGGTCCATTGTAAACCAAGAACTTGTCACCCATACACCCTAATAGATTGTAAGCTCTTGCGAGCAGGGCCCTCACACCGCGTGTCTCATTTGTCAGTAGCTTTTTATAATGTTATGTTTGGTTTTGTCTGTGCTTATTCCCTCTATATTGTAAAGTGCTGCGGAATATGTTGGCGCCATATAAATAAAGATTATTATTATTATTAAATATGGCAGCATATCTAGACACTATATAATATTAAAGGTTGTGCCATGTATGATATTTATCACCTATCCAAAGGATAGGCGATAAATGTCTGATTGCTGGGCGTCCTGCTGTTGGGATTCCTGTGATCGCTAAAACAGGGTCCCCAACCCCCTGTGTTTCCTCAGTGCACTATGAACACTTCGAGCTCTGTACTTGGCTATCTCCGTCTCTCCCATAGACTTTGAATGGTATTATGGAGACTGTGTATTACAGTATTATCAAAAAACAGAAAAAATGGTGGCTCACCACCCGTAGCAATAATCAGCATGATACTGGAGAGAGCAATGCACAGGACAATCCATGCCAGCAACGGAGATATGTTTTGAATGTAGATTCAGCACTCGTAATATAAACATTTTTCCATTGTTAATTGTGAAATCCCATTCGAAAAACAGAAAATGGATTAAGAACAAAAAAAAAATTCTGAGGCAATGCGTCTCACACTCTACACGTTTCGAGCCGCGTGACAGAAAGCTATATTTACTATTTTGCCATAGGCAAACTTAAACTCTATCAGTTCTCTATCTATTAACACTAAAACGTAACTTTTATTATATCTAACTCTTAACCTCTATACACACTATTTAAAAACCTGATCTCTATCCTCATCATTTAACCCTTTTTGCTTCTGAAAGAGGGAATAACTCCCTTTCTATCATCAAGTCTGTGGAACCCCACCTATTAACAGGAGAGCCTTATATCTATAGCAAAAGTACTAGCTTCAGTAAGGGATCCCAAGCCAACTACTTGGGCAGTGTCCCTAATCTCATAGACACAGAACAAATAAGGCCCCCTTGTGACACCGTCTGCAGCAGGTGACACTTGTAGACAGAGGTGAGAAAAACACAATTTAAAACGTCATGCTGACCTCGCCGACATGTTTCGCCAGCTAACCTGGCTTTATCAAGGCTTAGAGGTCCGATCACATGTGGTCTGAGCTCCCTTCCTTTTATATCATGTTAGGTAAACATCCGATTCAGGTGCTCACCAATTCGCCATCAGAGAATCCACATAAAGCCCACTCCCCCGTCCGCGCGCGCACACTCATAACATGTCCTGCTAAGCTGCCACCATGCTCTCATGAGCCAACAACCTTCAGTCAAATTCGCCATCTCCATAACAGGCTTGCGCCCCATCTTACCGTACTGCCCGTGCCAATGCACTGCACTGCACAAACACCTCAGCCCTGATGTGTTGGGCTTCCGTCTCATTTCCCTTCATATTTTTGCCAAACTGCGTGCCTCACCTAGAATGAAACTAAGCAGACTAGGTATCACATTACACAGCACATGCCTCTTTTCAATTTCCCATAAGCCCTCTCTTCAATATTCTAATAGCATATTCATTGAGAATATAAACTCCACTGTACAATAGCACTGTCATATTATCTTCCCATAAAGCTTTCTCCTATGTATGTAATATGATATTCATTCCAATAGAGCTGCAAGCCCCAATTTAAAACCATGTTCCACTGCATTGTATAGTATTGTCTCAAGACTATATTCATAAACTATTCTCTTTTACATGTTAATTTTTCATACTCTTTTAGTAATACTGTATGCTCTATGGCTAGCCCTCCCTCCCACAGTTTGACCTCACAAGTTCCCCATTGAAGATTCTCTCCTACGGCTCACAGCTAGCCATTCAATCCCCCACATCACAATGGGAGCATGTAAGAACTCCAGTATCCTCAAATGCCACCACATCCAGCTGCACCCGCCCCACACCAGACCAGCGCCGCAAGCAGGAACAACAAATCTCCACATACATGAGTACATACATGAATAGTCCCTTGCAAAAGCAATATACATGCATCCCCAATTTGTTAAATAGAGTTTAAGTTTGCCTACGGCAAAATAGTAAATATACTCATCAAAAGTCACTCTTTGTTCTCTTGCGAGATTCCCAATTTTTTGGAGATTGCGTGACAGAAAGGGCTCTTAATCATGAGCTAATGATGAGCAGAAAGAAATTCAATATATACACACCCCAGACTTAGAGAACAAAATAGATGAAATTAAACCTTTGATATGTAGATAATAGGGGCAGGTCATATGAAGTTTTCAACACTAGTGAATTAGATGGTATATGGCAAGATATGACCCTGTCATCTATATATCAAGGGTTATATTTCCCCTGTTTTGTTTTCTAGAGGAGACCTGTATTATCGGGTTTTTCACCCTTTTCTGGCATAAAATGCGCCAAAGTGAGCGGCTACGACGTCTAATGCGCCGAATGAATGTGTTAGGCGCATTGTTCATAAGACTCAACACTCTCTAATGCGCCGAACATGAGGGGGTGTTCTTGGGCCGTTCTGGGGGCGTCGCACCACACTCGTATTATTAGACACATATATGAATGTGGTTCGGCAAAACTAGGAGCATTACTGCTCGGACAGGCAGACCTATGTCAAAGTGGAGCTTTGTCCCTTATTTCTCACCTTCCACCAGTGCAATAATAAAAAGTAATTTATTATAATGATCAAACTGTATAAAATTAAATTATTTAAATTTAATAAAAAATGATATCATATAAAATTAATATAAAAATATAGAATATCCCAAAGATATAAAAATAGCTCCTATAAAATGTATTTACAATTAATAGAATCTAAAACTAATTTTGCATTAAATCATCCACTGTTGATGTTGTTCAGATTTTAAAATTTTTAATTTTTACTACATTAAATTTTAAATGTATTTTTGCTGTTCTCACCCTTTATTCTGCATACAGCAAGAGCCGGCAAAGCACAGGTATTGCTGGGACCTGTGGTCCTCCAAGCAGGATCAGTCCCATAGTTTCTATCACTGACATGCTACTCTAATGACTTCTCTTATTTCCAGCCTTTATACATGTTTGGTGCATTACTAATGCGCCTAAGTTCTGTAATGCACCAAACACACAGGCGAGGGGCGGGGAACTTTACACACCATTTATGGACCTACAAAAACCACTTTCATACATTCATTCGCATTATACACTGAAAACGAGACTCGACAATTCACTTCGACAAGCCTGCATTCATACATGTCACCCTAAGTGTGGGGTGTGTATATACTGAATTGCTTTCTGCTCATCTTTAGAACATAATTAAGAGCCCTTTCTATCACGAGGCTCGAAATGCGTAGAGAATGTGAGACGCATTGCCTGATTACTTTTTTTTGTTCTTAAAGGGAATGTGTCATTAAAAATGACTTATTGTTTAACTCACATTTTTAGGTTAAACACATTTTTTTAAGAATTTTTGGTTATTTTTTTTTTTAATTTTCCATATCACTTTCAATATTTTTTAATACTTCTTAAGTCCTGCAGTTTTCACTTTGGCCACTAAGCCTAATAATTACCTGACACTTTCTGTTCTGTAGAGAAAGATTCTCAGTAGTCTGCTCATTATCAGCACAAAGAGGGTCAAACTGAAAGGAGACACCAGTGTGAATAGATAACACAGCATCCACCAGTCACAAGAGCAGATAGTCACAGTTCACCCTTTCACCTCCCTGCACACTGATTTCTTCCCAGGTCACAGAGCATGATTAGAAAACTCTCCTATAGAAGTCAATGGGACTGAGTCAGTCTTAAGTCTCCTTTGTGCATGAAGCTACTGTGAAGTATCTCTCTGACTGGTGTTAAAGCAGTGCAAATAATGCCTAGTGGCCAAAGTGAAAACTGCAAGACTTAAGAATTATTAAAAAATATTGAAGTGACATGAAAAATAAAAAAAAAACAACCAAAAATTCCTAAAAAATGTGTTTAACATAAAAACAGGATTTAAACAATGACTCATTTTTTGATGACACGTTCCCTTTAATACATTTTTGATGTTAATGGGATTTCACAATAAACTTTGGAAGTTTTTTATATAACAAGTGCTGGATCTACATTCAAAACATATTACAATATTTTACTGACATTATTTGGTAGTATTATGTGGGGTAACAGTACAAGAAGAACTGCCATAATTTGCAAATTTCTATAAAACTTGCCCTGACAGTAGCAGAGCCTTAGGTCAACTTGATCCTATCCCTACTTCCCAATGGATGGTACTAACCTCAAACAATGCTCCTCATCCCTACAGACAGTGCAGCATTAACAATTATGTGTGGGAAGGGCCAGGCTTCCTTTCTATAAAAATGCCTTATGATATAGATGCCTAGTGGAGTGCAAAAGGCAATTTGGAATCTCCACACACCTATATGGTGCTCTCCCCAAGGAGAGATATTCCCCATTCTGAGCCACTCATTGCCTCCCACCCCGCCAGCCGTATCGTTTGCTTACACTGATGATGGGTAAAACCTCTGCAGATGGGGGATTCTGCTTTGGCTAATTTTCCCTTTTTTCTTTCTAAAGACTCAGTGGGTCAAAAACAAATTGAGGTCTTGTTACACCCAACAGAGGCAGCTTGACTTCTCGGGCTTCCTTTCCATAATGCTTTGTGATATGCAGATGCTTCGTGGAGTGCAAAAGGCAATTTGGAATCTCCACACACCTATATGGTGCTCTCCCCAAGGAGAGATATTCCCCATTCTGAGCCACTCATTGCCTCCCACCCAACCAGCCAGTATCGTTCTGCTCTACACTGATGAGGGGCAAAACCTCTGCAGATGGGGGATACTGCTTGGCTAATATCCCTTTTGCTTTCTAAAGACTCAGTGGGTCAAAAACAAATTGAGGATTTGTTACACCCAACAGAGGGCGCTTGAGCTTCTCGGCTCCTTTCCCATAATGGCTTGTGATATGCAGATGCTTCGTGGAGTGCAAAAGGCAATTTTGAATCTCCACACACCTATATGGTGCTCTCCTCAAGGAGAGGTATTCCCCTTTCTGAGCCACTCATTGCCTCCCACCCAGCCAGCCAGTACACTCTGTTCTGCACTGATGAGGGGCAAAACCCCTGTAGATGGGTGATACTGCTTGGCTAATATCCCTTTTGCTTTCTAAAGACTCAGTGGGTCAAAAGCAAACTGAGGATTTGTTACACCCAATAGAGGGGGGTTGTGCCTCTCAGCTCCGTTCGCCTAATGGCGTGTGATGTGTGGACGCTTTGTGGAGTGCAAAAGGCAATTTCGAATCTCCATATGCTTATATGGTGCTCTCCCCAAGGACAGGTATTCCCCTTTATAAAAAAAAAAAAAAGGCAGTGAGAGGGGTTTTCCAGCTGCAATTCCAGACTCAGCCTTTTGGCCTGGGTGGTGCTGTTTCTATAAAAAATGGATACATTTTTTTTTAATCTAATGCAAGCTCTTTGTAATTGTCTGGATTTGTCGTGTACTTCTAGGAGATTTTAGGACGCCTGTCATAAGCAGATGCCGGATGAATGTTATCTTGTAATATGCAATACGCCGACGAGACACGCTGACAGACCGTCACACAGATGACAATGGGGAACTTACCGTTTTTACTGATATCCAACTCTTTCAGATTCACTAAGCTTGCAATGGTTGCTGGCAGATTGGAGAGATCATTGTCAGGCATGCTGAGCTTCCGGAGAGCCTGACAACTGAACAATTGCTGTCAAGAAAACATATGAAAAGTTACTGCATGGGAATAAGCAGATGGGGATCAAACACGAAAAGGGACAATGAATATCTGATGCATAACTTAATGATCTCCAACCAGCTGTGGAACTACAACTGCCAGCATTCCCTAATAGACACAGGCTGCACATTGTAGCTCTCCACCGGCTGGATAGCCACAGGTAGGAGACCACTAATAGCTCAGGGCTATGGACTCACAGGAATAACATGAGGGTAGGTTTTCTGCTCCATTTAGCTGAATTTGGACCAGAAAGCAGGGGGTGCTCAGTGCTATAAGAGTGTATACAGGGGTGGGCAGAGAAAGAAGTCAGAGAGGCACAACCGCAGAGCAGAGCGTGATGTCAAAGACAGTGGCATTCTGGCAACCTCTGCTGCACTGCCCAAAAACATGATGCAAAATGCTGCGCATGCGCAGTGATCTCTGTTCTGTTCTTTTGGAGTTCAGTCAAACAGAACTGCCTTTAACATGAACAAAATGCTGCGCATGCGCGGTGATCTCTGTTCTGTTCTATTGGAGTTCAGTCCAACAGAACTGCCTTTAATATGAACAAAATACTGCGCATGCATGGTGATCTCTGTTCTGTTCTATTGAAGTTCGGTCAAACAAAACATGAAGCAGTAGTTGTGAATGCTTATTTTTTTAAAGGGGTTGTGCCATCTCCTATTGATAGGATATGCTATAAATGTCTAATAAGTTTTTGGTCCTGCAACTTCTAAACACAGAATGGAGAGGTGGGTGCGCATGCGCAGTGATCTCTATTTTGTTCTGTTGGAGTTCAGTCAAACAGAACTAAATTCAAAATGAAGAAAATCCTGCGCATGCGTGGTGATCTCTATTCTGTTCTATTGGAGTACAGTAGAATAGAACTCTCCTTGAAATGAACAAAGTGCTGCGCATGCGCGGTGATCTCTATTCTGTTCTATTGGAGTTCAGTCAAACAGCACTCTATTTGAAATGAACAAAATACTGCGCATGCGCGGTGATCTCTATTCTGTTCTATTGGAGTACCGTGGAATAGAACTCCCCTTGAAAGGAACAGTGCTGAACATGCGCAGTGATCTCTATTCTGTTCTACTGGAGTTCAGTCAAATAGAACTCCTTTTGAAATGAACAAAATGCTGTGCATGCGCGGTGATCTCTATTCTGTTCTATTGGAGTTCAGTCAAACAGAACTCCCTTTGAACAAAGTGCTGTGCATGCGCGGTGATCTCTATTCTGTTCTATTGGAGTTCGGTCAAACAAAACTCCCTTTGAAATGAACAAAATGCTGCGCATGCGTGGTGATCTCTATTCTGTTCTATTGGAGTACGGTGGAATAGAACTCCCCTTGAAATGAACAAAGTGCTGCACATGCGCGGTGATCTCTGTTTTGTTCTATTGAAGTTCAGTCAAACAGAACTCCCATTGAAATGAACAAAACGCTGCACATGCGCGGTGATCTCTATTCTGTTTTACTGGAGTTCAGTCAAATAGAACTCTCTTTGAAATGAACAAAGTGCCGCGCATGCGCGGCTGCCTCTCCAGTGTGCACAGAAAAGTTCAGGGTCCTGCTCTAAAGACAGGTGCAAGCCCGAGAGGACATTTATAAAAAAAATCCTTTCAATATGCCCCAAATTTCTGAGGTGGGAATATCCCTTTAAAGGGACGTTACCATCACAATTTTTCATGTCACATATTAACTAGCAATGTGCGACGATTATATAGAATTTTTTTGTTTGTTTTTAGTTGGGTGGTTGGTTTTTTAATATAATTTGTTAAAGTTCCCCTCTGTACATGACTCTCCCTGACCTCCCTTCTGTGAGCTATGATAGCGCAGCAGTGAGAGGATCGCTTGATGGTCCTTCTTTCTGGTTGGAATATGGTTGGTTTATCAGATCCCCTTTAAGTGACTGCAATTTGTCCATTTTTATCATGAGGAAAATTTGTAAGAAGGTTTTACCTGAACATTATTCTACAATGTAAATCTCTACATAATGTTGAGTGAAACTGCAAATATCTGGCTTCTGATTTAAAGTCACTTTAGTGAAATCCGGAGAAGCATTTAAAATTCTGCGAAGTAGTGTTTGCTTGAAGTTTTCCCTGGTTGGTTCGACTCCATCATTGGGTGGAGGGGGCCAATATGCTTTTGCTGTGGGCCCTAATGTAATTATTTGAGTACACATTGCACAACATTCTGCCCAGGTAGAAGGGGCTGTGGAAAGATATTTGGGGTTTTTCCCCGGTTAGAGAACCACGGTTCAAAATTAATTTTTTGAGTACACATTGCACAACGCTCCCTTACGCTCGCCCCCCTCCCTCCCCTGTGGGGGCTGCTGGCTTTGTTTTAGTCTCTGCTGAGCAATTAAGAGCTAATGAAACACTTAGTGCAAAACCCCCTTTAAGTGACTGAAAATTTGTCCATTTTTTATCATGGGGGAAAATTTAAAAAGGGGTTTTACCTAAAATTATTCTAAAAGTAAATTCACATAATGTTGAGTGAAACTGCAAATATCTGGCTTCTGATTTAAAGTGACTTTAGTGAAATCCGGAGAAGCATTTAAAATTTGGGGTTTTTGCAAAGTTTTTTTGCTTGAAGTTTTCCCTGTTTGGTTCGACTCCATCATTAGGTGGAGGGGCCAATATGCTTTTGCTGTGGGGCCCCTGAAATAGCGGTAGGCTCCTTCTGATGAATTTGATGGTAACTAGTTACTGGTGCTTTGTAAGTTAACCCCAGGAGTGCTCTATGATGAAGTAGTGGATAACAAGGGGCCCATGTACTGTCTTTGCACAAGGGTCCTTAGTGGGGTTGAGCGAAAGGTAAAAAGTTCTAGTTCTATTAGAACTAAGGGCCACATGTATGAAAACTGTTTAGGTCTAAAACTCACTTTTTTGCCCATAGGTTACTATGAGCAAAAAAGTGAGTTTTAGACCTAAACAGTTTTCATACATGTGGCCCTTTAAGCATACCTCCCAACTTTTACAGATTACAAAGAGGGACACGTCAGGCCACGCCTCTAACCACACCCAAATATGTGACATTACACCAAGACACGCCTCTCACCACGCCCAAACACAACTTTTTAGATTGCCAAAAAGGGAGACATTTTCAGGATCACATTGTATCCAATGATGAAATATTAGGCACGTTGTTGTGTAATATACAGCTTGGAAGCAATCAGATATGTTTTACAGCTCGATAGTCAGTTTATTGATGCAAATCTATTTCCTAAATGAAAAAGAGGGACATTTATAGAGCAAAGAGGGACAGAGGGACAAGGGTTAAAATTAGGGACTGTCCCTCCAAAATAGGGACACTTGGGAGGTATGCTTTAAGTTCGGTTTGAAGTTCTACTCAAATGCAAACTTCGAACCCCATTAAAGTCTATGGGAGAAGATGTTCGGGTTAATTTTTATACCTATACAGGTAAGGAGAAGCTGGTATTAACATCACAGAAGAAAACTGAGAGGCTAAAATACTTCATTCCTTTCAATGGCTAACTGAAAAGATGAGGACAGCTTGCAAGCAGGGGCGTAGCTATAGGAGGTACAGCGGTAGCAGCTGCTACGGGGCTCTGCATCCTGAGGAGGCCCAAAAGCCCCTTTGAACACAGAGGAGATTTGTAGAAGGTGTGTCATACAATTACTGAACCCCCAAACTGCAAAAACTGAACTTTTGGGTGCTGAGTATGATTTAGCAAATCCAAGCACTCTGTATAATATACACTCACCGAGTTCACTTATTATGGTAATCACCATGCTAGTATCTGGGTTGGAAGACCCCTTTGCCATACGAACTGCCTCAACATTCTGTCGTGGCATAAGAAATTCTACAAGGTCTGTGTGCAGACGATGCTAAATTGGTACCAAGGCCAAAGAGTGCACAAGATAATATAATTCCCAACACCATGACACCCACACCCACGCATGAACGTTGATACAAGGCAGGATGGATCCATGTTTCATGTTGTTGACGCCAAATTTGACCCTACCATCCGAATGTCGCAGCAGAAATCGGAGGACTCAAACAGACCAGGCAACGTTTTTCCAATCTTCTAAATGTCCAATTTCGATGAGCTTGGGCAAATTGGAGCCTCAGTTTCCTGTTCTTAGCTGAAAGGATGGCCCCGGTGTGGTCTTCTGCGCTGTAGCCCATCTGCCTCAAAATTGGCCGTACTGGCGTTCAGAGATTCCCCCCCCCGGGGAGCCTTGGGGGATGTTTTTCTTTTTCACCATTCCTGAAACCCTGAGAGGTTGGGTTTTAAACCCCAAAGGAGAAGAGTTTCTGAAAACTAGCCACCCTTTGGCCCAAAAAAATCCCGTTAAAAGGACTCAAATCACCTTCTTCCCCCTACTGAGCCCAGTTTGAACCAGGAGGTTTAAAATGTTAATCCAAAATTACTGACCCCATTAGGGCAAAATTAATTTGGCCCGGGAATGAATTAAAAGTCCGGTTGGGTTATACCCCATTTTAAAAAGGATAGGTTTTTGATCCGCAAATGTCACCAAATAACAGCTTCTGGGTGGGGAAAGAGCACCCAGCAATCCCAAAACCCCAAAATTGCTGTCTATGGAGGGAAAATGTATCTAACTAAAGCAGTCTGTACAGTGCAGAGAGTGAGCTGAAAAGGGGGCGTTCACAAGGCAATACATAAAATTTATATTAACATGGTATGTGATTTTTAGAGCCAAGAGACCCTTTTCACCCAGGGTGAGTTTTTGACACTTCTCGTGTCACATTGATTGGGTGGCTGCCAAAAGTGCAGAAAGGTGATTGGATGGCCGCCAAAAGTGCAGAAAGGTGATTGGATGGCACCCAAAGTGCAGAAACCCGCTGAAAACCAAATTGAAATTGGCTTGTCGAACTAGAACTAGAACTTTACTCGAACAAACAGTAAAATGTTTGGATCGAGTTCTAAAAATTTGAGAAGTTCTACTAGAACTGAACTTTTCTAGAACAGTTTGATCCACACTAGTCCTTAGCTTTCTGGCTGCCATTAGTGTGGGATCCAAAGTAGAAAAGGTAATCTTTCCAAAACAAGCCCCAAGAAACGTCTTTTTTCAGTGTGATAAGAAATCGTAAAAGGCCCCCCCTCAGCATGAGCATCTCTTATAGCCCCCCACATGCGGGACACAATCGCTCCCCAACCCGGCGTCTGTGTCAGATTTAAAAGAAACGTAAAGCTTATCTTTTGTTTTGTGTAAGAAAGGCTGTGACTGTGCGGCTTTGTAGTGGGAGCGGCTCCCGCTGCTTCCTGCACCACGTCCTCCATGGGAGCCGCAGGCTGCAACGCGTTGGAGGAATCTATTGTGTAAAAGTTCCTTTCCCAAACACCGATGCTCTCTGCTCCCCAGCGAGGTTTAACCTGGGATCTTAGATTCTGGAAAATTTTAAAGAGGATCTGTGACATCTCCAATTGTATTTTTGTGCTCCCGTGAAAAAACCAAATTTTGCGCACTTCTTTTTTCCCCCTTCTCCATGGGTTTCTTTCTGGGTGTCTAGGGCTCACCAGTGGAATCTCATTCTGGGGGCCCCAGGATTTCATTCTGGGGGCCCAAGTGGAATTTCATTTTTTGGGGGGGCCCGTGTATTTTCTTTCTGGGGCCCACCGTGGATTTCTTCTGGGCTCACCCGTGGAAACTCAATCTTCGGGGGTCACCCTAATTTTATTCTTCGGGGCTCACCAGTGGAATCTATTTTCGGGGGCTCACCCGTGAATCTCTCTTGGGTCACCAGGGAAATTTATTCTTGGGGGTCACAGTGGAATCTCATCTTCGGGGCTCAAGGGATCTATTCTTTGGGGCTAAGGGGGAATTCATTCTTCTGGGCTCACCCGTGGGATTCATTTTGGGGACACCAGTGGAATCTATTTTCTGGGCTCCCCTGGAATTTCATTCTTTGGGCCACAGTGGAATTTTTCTTCTGGGCTCACCAGTAAATCATTTTCTGGGGTCAGTTTGGGAAATTATTCTTCGGGGGTACCAGTGATTTTGCGGGGTCACCCTGGTATTTTATTTGGGGGTTACCAGTGGAACTTACTTCGGGGCTACCTGGTATTTCATTCTGGGGGCAATGTATTCATTCTGGGGGTCACCGTGGAATCTTATTCTTCGGGGGCACCCTGGTTTTCTTCTGGGGGGTCACCATGGAAACTTATTTTTTGGGGGTCAATTTTGGTATTTTTATTCTGGGGGGGCACCCTGGATCTCATTCTTCGGGGGTCACCCGTGGTATTTCATCTGGGGGGGTCACCAGGGAATCTCATTTTTGGGTCACAGTGGAATCCATTCTTCGGGGGTCACGGGAATCTCATTCTTTGGGCTCAATGGAATCTCATTTTTTGGGCTCCCAGTGGGGTCTCAAATTTTTTCGGGCTCACAGTGGAATTTCTTCCCTTTTGGGCTCACCAGTGGAAATTTCATTCTTCTCGGCTCACCAGTGGAATCTCATTCTTCTCGGCTCAGTACTGGAATCTCATTCTTGGGGCTCACCAGTGGAATCTCAATCTTCTGGGCTCAACCCTGGGAAACTATTCTTTGGGCTCACCCTGGATTTCATTCTGGGTCACCAGTGGAAATTCATTCTTCGGGGCTCAATGGAATCTTTTTCCGGCTCAATGAAATTTTTTCTTCTGGGCTCCCTGGAATCTCATTCCGGCCCCCAGTGGAATTCATTCTTGGGGTCCCAATGGATTTTCATTCTGGCTCACCAGTGGAATCTCTTCTTCGGGGGCAACGGAATCTCATTCTTCCGGCTCAGTACGGAATCTCTTCTTTGGGTAATGGAATTCATTTTTGGGGTCACCAAAGGATTATTCTGGCCACCAGTGGAATCTCATTCTTCGGGGCTCACCAGTGGAATCTCATTCTTTTCGGCTCAATGGAATCCCCTTCTTCGGCTCACCCGTGGAATTTTCATTTTCGGGGTCCCCTGGAATTCATTCTTCTGGGCTCACCAGTGGAATCTCATTCTTCTGGGCTCAGTACTGGAATCTCATTCTTCTGGGCTCAGTACTGGAATCTCATTCTGGGGGTCCCAGTGGAATCTCTTTTTTTGGTTTAATGGAATTCTTTTCTGGGGCTCCCAGTGGAATCTCATTCTTCGGGCCACAGTGGAATTCCCCTTCTTCGGGCTCACTAGTGGAATCTCATTCTTCGGGGGGTCACCAGTGAAAATTTATTCTTCGGGGGCCCCCAGTGGAACTCATTCTTCTGGTCAAATGGAATCTCATTTTCGGGGCTCGACTGGGAAACTCTTCTTCTGGGCTCACCCCTGAATCTCATTTTGGCTCAATGGAATCTCATTCGGGGGTCTCACCCCGGGTGGATTCTTCTTTTGGGCTCAGTACTGGAATCTCATTCTTCGGGGCTCACCAGTGGAATCTCATTCTGGGGTCTCACCAGTGGAATCTCATTCTTCTGGGCTCAGTACTGGAATCTCATTCTGGGGTCTCACCAGTGGAATCTCATTCTTCGGGGCTCACCAGTGGAATCTCATTCTTCTGGGCTCACCAATGGTATTTTTTCGGGCCACCGTGGAATCTCTTCTTTTGGCTCATACTGGAATCTCATTTTTGGGCTCACCAGTGGATTATTCTTCGGGATTACCAGTGGGAATCTCATTCTTTGGGTCACCCGTGGAATCTCTTCTTTGGGGCCATGGAAATTTATTTTTTTCCCTCGGCTCACCAGTGGAATCTCATTCTTCTCGGCTCACCAGTGAATTCATTTCTTTTTGGCTCAAGTGGAAACTCATTTTCGGGCTCAACTGGAATTCATTCTTCGGGCTCAAAGGGGAAACTCATTCTGGGGTCTCACCCCAGGGAATTTTCTTGGGGCTACCAGTGGAATTCTTCTTTTGGCTCAATGGAATCTCATTTTCGGGTCAATGGAAAACTCATTCTGGGGGGTCCAGGGAACTCATTCTTCGGGGTCACCCGTGGGAAATTTATTCCCCAATGAAGCAGGGTTCACGGAGGGGGCGGGGAAGAGGTGAGTGGGAACATGGGCGCATTGGCGGCTGCAAGTACCAGCCACAGTGCAACCCATGACAAACGAGCAGCAAAATGTAGTTCTAGAGTATAATATAAAGTGTAGGTTATAAACCAGTTACACCTCTGTCATCCACCCGTACATCCACTTATGGTTTGTGAACTGGACAAGAAAATCTTTAACATTAGACCTCTCCTAGTTCATTCAATCACTCCAGGAAATTGATGGAAACCTGCGGCTATTCTGCTTAAGTGGTACTACAACTCCTAACTTGACCTGACTGGGGCCCCAAAAGGCACATCAGGGGTCCATAGAAAAGTATGGCCTGTGCAAATGAGGCTATGGCATTTTATTGATGAACCAGAAAGCCCAGGATGAGCATAGCTATAGATAACGTAGGGAGATGAATAAACAGCGCTGCATCTCCAGAATATTAATGAGGATATTTTTGGCACAATGTAAGGGAGGGTAATCAGGCAATCAAGCAATTCAATCTTATTTATTAAATGTTAAATGAGCCTCCCTGTCACAATGGAGCAGGCGGCCCGCGCGCACGTCAGCTTCGTTGTCACAGCTGTTATTCTCTAAAGCTGAATGCCATGGCGCGGTATGATACACAGATCGATATGGACTCAGACTTCGAGAAATGAACTGCGCCGAGGCTCGCATCTACCACGTAATTAAAATCTAACAAACCGCACGCTCTATGGAACAGAACTGAGCATCGCTAATACTGCGGGAGCCGCAGAATCACAGAATTTAAAGGGAAAGCATCATGTATTTAGGTTTCATTAACTAGATAGAGGTCAGTGGTCTTCCCTGGGAGTGCAGCAGGGTGGGTTTGCTTTATGGCTGCTGGGAAATGACTGGCAGATAGATGCCAAATAGATGATGTTCAGCCTCCTCCTCCAGAGACCAGGGATTGACAGGTGTCTGTAGTGTCATCTCATTTGTATGGATATGGTTTATGTGTATGCTGCCCTATGTATACACGGATAATAAGATGCCTCAGCAAACCCCACACTGTAAAGATAGTGGGATGACTCTGCTGACCCTAAACTGTAATGACAGTGAGATGACTCTGCTGACCCTAAACTGTAAAGATAGTGGGATGACTCTGCTGATCCTAAAAAGTAATGACAGTGAGATGACTCTGCTGACCCTAAACTGTAAAGACAGTGTAATGATAATAAAATGTTTCAGGTAACAACACACTGCAATGATAATAAGATGGTTTTGCTGATCCCATGCCATAATGAAAGTGAGATGACTCTGCTGACTCTACATTGTATAAAGATGTCTGCTGACTCCACACTATATTAATAATGAGCTGAATCTGTTGACCTCACTCTGTAAAAATAATAAGATGACTCTGCTGATCCCACACTGTAATGATATTGAGATGATTCTGATGTCCCCACCCTGTACTGATAATGAGAAGGTTCTGTTGACTCTACACTGTAAGGAAAATGAGATAACTCTGCTGACCCCACACTGTAATGATGATGAGATGACTATGCTGACCCCACACTGTAATGATGATGAAATGACTCTGCTGAACCCACACGGGAATGATGAGGAGATGACTCTGCTGACCCCACACTGTAATGATGATGAGATGACTATGCTGACCCCACACTGTAATGATGATGAGATGACTATGCTGATCCCACACTGTAATGATGATGAGATGACTATGCTGACCCCATACTGTAATGATGATGAGATGACTCTGCTGACCCCACACTGTAATGATGATGAGATGGTTCTGCTGACCCCACACTGTAATGATGATGAGATGACTATGCTGACCCCACACTGTAATGATGATGAGATGGCTCTGCTGACCCCACACTGTAATGATGATGAGATGACTCTGCTGACCCCACACTGTAATGATGATGAGATGGTTCTGCTGACCACACACTGTAATGATGATGAGATGGTTCTGCTGACCCCACACTGTAATGATGATGAGATGGCTCTGCTGACCCCACACTGTAATGATGATGAGATGACTCTGCTGACCCCACACTGTAATGATGATGAGATGGTTCTGCTGACCCCACACTGTAATGATGATGAGATGACTCTGTTGACCTTATGCTGACTTGATAATAAAATGACTCATCTAAACCCACACTATAAGGCCTCGTTCACACGGCTTATTTTGCCACGGATTGGCGCCGTACTGAGCGCCGGATTTGCGCTGCAGTATGGCGCAAATCCGTCGGAGTCATTACGGTAATCCACTGCTCTCATAGAGAACAGTGGATTCCGTCACTCCTCCCCGCTCGGCGAATCTGCCGCGGAGGGAGAAAGTGACATGCACATTATCCAGGCACAATATGCGCCGTGGATAATGCAAGTCTATGGGGCCGGAGGGCGGCGCCCCCGCCGCGCTCCGGCCCCGCCCCCGCCCCTTATTCACGGCGGATTTGTGAGCCGGATTGCGCTCACAAATCCGTCAGGAATAAGCCGTGTGAACACGGCCTAATAATAATAATAATAATAATAATAATAAAATGATTCAGGTAACCCCACACTGCAATGATAATAAGATGGTTCTGCTGATCTGACACTATAATGACAGTGAGATGACTCTGTTGACCCCACACTGTAATGATGTTGAGATGACTCTGCTGCCTCCACACTGTATTAATAATGAGATGACTATGCTGACCCCACACTCCAGTAATAATGAGATAACTCTGCAGACCCCATACTAGTGATAATGAGATGACTCTGCAGACCCCACACTAGTGATAATGAGATGACTCTGCAGACCCCACACTAGTGATAATGAGATGACTTTGCAGACCCCACACTCCAGTAATAATGAGATGACTCTGCAGACCCCACACTCCAGTAATAATGAGATAACTCTGCAGACCCCACACTCCAGTAATAATGAGATAACTCTGCAGACCCCACACTAGTGATAATGAGATGACTCTGCAGACCCCTCACTCCAGTAATAATGAGATAACTCTGCAGACCCCACACTAGTGATAATGAGATGACTCTGCAGACCCCACACTCCAGTAATAATGAGATGACTCTGCAGACCCCACACTCCAGTAATAATGAGATGACTCTGCGGACCCCACACTAGTGATAATGAGATGACTCTGCAGACCCCACACTAGTGATAATGAGATGACTCCAATTGTAAATGACCCTCAAGCTCTTTTTATGTGAGATTGCACAACAAATCTGCAAGAGACTGATGGAGGAATCATCATGTAATGCATGTAATTTGATTTGGATTTAACCCAATCTTCAGAATGAAATACACAGATTTAAAATCTGCAGCATCCCTCACCCGTACTAATTTTCCCTTTACATGACTCTGAAGACCCCAACCCCAGTAATAATGAGATGACTTGCAGCCCCCCCCCAATAGTGATAATAGTGACTCTGCAGACCCCACACTCAGTAATAATGAGATGACTCTGCAGACCCCCACTAGTGAAAAATGAGATGACTTGCGGCCCACCTCCGAAATAAGGGGAATGACCTGCAGACCCACATCCTTAATAATGGGACTCTGCAGACCCCACATAGTGTATGAGATGATTGCAACTTGAAATCTGACCCCTCAATTGCTTTTTTTGTGCAGATTGACAACAAATTGCAGAGAATTTGGGGGGGAATCATATGAAAATGCATGTAGATTTTGATTTGGATTTAACCCAATGCATTGCAGAATTGAAATCACACAGATTTAAAAATCTGCAGCATGCCCTCAGCCCCGTACTAATTTTCCCTTTACATGCGGATGGAACTCATAAAACTCTATTCCCATGTATTGTATAGTAAATTCCTGTAGTTGTAAGGTGTGAAAACTAGTATAAAAATGTATAGCAAACCACCCTAACAATAACAAGATGACTCTGCTGACCTTTACATTGTAGTGATAATCCAAGGAGTATGCTGATCCAGCACTCTAAAAACAATGAGGCGGCTCTGCTGACTGTGTCCTCTAAGGCTATGTTCACACGGCTTATTTTGGGACGGATTTCAGCCCGTATTTCGCGCCGTACTGTGCGAATTACGGGTGAAATCCGTCCCAGTCATTACGGTAATCCACAGTTCTCATAGAGAACTATGGATTCCGTCTCCTCTTCCCGCTCGCGAAATACGGCGTGCGGGGAGAAAGTGACATGCACATTATCACGGCGTATACGCGCCGAGAATAATGGATGTCTATGGGGCCGACGAGCTGCCGGCCCCGCCCCCGCTGCCGAGCACACGCCGTAATTGCGGGCGAAATCCGTCCCGCAATTACGCCGTGAATAAGCTGTGTGAGCCTAATAATGATAAGATGGCACTAGTGACCCCGTCCTCTAATAATAACGAGAGGGCTCTGCTGGCTGTGCCGTCTAATAATAGCGACATGGCTTTGTTACATCTGTTCCAGTCTACACAGTCAAGCTGATTATAAAGATACAGAAGAACGTGTGTGTTCTGGTGGCCATTGGGAAACAGAAGAAATTCAAGTTTTATTTTTATACATCAAAAAATAGTTTAAATTAAAAAAAAAACAAAAAAAACTTTATGATAAAATCTGACTCCAATAATACATGAATTCCTTGCATTGCTCTCCCTTCAGTGGCATCTCAGCTCTGTCTGACTAATGGAGATGATTTGTGTTATGGTTTTGTAGCTTTAAACCGGTAAAGAATAATTGAAGATTAAAAGTAATTACAATTACAAGCAAATTCTCAGATAATGAATTTTTTTCCGACGCAGTGACAGGCTCAGTGTAAGCAGTCCGGGCAGTTTATTAGGCAATAAACCAGATGGATCAATATTTATTGGATAGGAGGCAGCAGTCATGAAATCAATATTAATGTGTCAGGCCAAAGACACGCACTAATGGATATACTTCTCAGCACTTCGCCTTCTGCAACTTTTAGGGCAACTTTTTGGTGCTGATTCCTGAATGGCATTGGTTTTGTTAGACTGATTCTAATTTCTCAGACAATGGACGCCCCATTAAAAGCAAGGAACACTGAACTTAACGGTGTATGAGAACATTTTACAGGAGAAAGTAAGGACCTCAGTCCATGAGCTGAAGACAAAGAGATGTTGGGTGATGTAACAAGACAATGACCCGAGGTACACATGGTAACCAACAAAATAATGGTTAAAGGGGTTTTCTCACCATGCTCTTTGACCGGGCCACAGGCAGCTTCAGACTCGCACTTTCTGGCCAGGCTGTGGGTGGGTCTATATCATCTCTGCTATTCCTAGCTGATCCTGTTACAGTAACATGCGTGCTGGAGGTTTATTATTTGTAGTGCACAAAAGTACAGAGCTCTAAGGGTTTAAACTTGCCATTAACTTAGGTAAACAAGCTCCTGTGCTAGAGATAGGACCTGGCAGGGAGTCACTCAGCATGTTCAGAGTGGGCAGGTGGAGCAATTAGATAAGAAAAAGAAACTTGTGTACATTAGCAATTGATAAAATCTTCTTTATCTCCTGAACAAAGCAAAATCAAAACAGCAATGTATTTGGTAATAGTCTTCATTTACCTTCCCCTACCAACTACGAATTATTTTGGTGAGCAAACCCCCTTAAAAGAGAAGATTTGTGTTTTGGAATGGCCAAGTCAGAGACTTGACCTCAACTCCATGGAGATACTGGAGCATGACTTGTTGAGGGTTCTGCATTCATGGCACCCCTATTGATGAGATAAGGGGGGAATTGCCCGAACCTTTATTAAAATTGTGCAAATCTTGTTTGCAGCTTCAGGAAACATTTGGTGGAGGTGACTGCTGCTAATGAGGGATCTACAGATTATTATAACTAGGGGTTTGCTTCCTTTTTCTCCCTGCATTGTGGATGTTTATTCAATGTGCACAATAAAAGACATGAATAGTACAACGGTCCGTGTGTTATTAGAGTTGAGTCACATTATTACGAACACTTCCTACTTACAACACTGCAAAAGGAAATCGTGTGGGGTGCACTGGTTTGGTGGGTGTATAAAGTGTGCCATAGGCTGTCTGCACACATATCCCTCGTTGCTGTCATGTGTAAAAGGGGCAATTTATCAGAGTTGTAAATAGGAGTGATAGTCGGCTTTCAGACCAAGGGTGGCGGTATTTCTGAAACTGCGCAGTTTGTGACCTGTTCCTGTGCTGCTGTGCATTGTGTGTATTGTGAATGGACAAATGACGCCATTGCGAATAAGCAATGTAAAAACCGTAGAGCACTATTTGCTATTGATGTGAGAGGTAAAAGTTGGCTAAGAAGGTGTGCAACTGACATGCTAAAGTGGAGTAGCTCACCCCCATAATGAACTAGGGGCTACCATATCTGTGTCTAACACAACAGTTCAGTGAATCCTATTGCTTAGAGTAGACGGATGTCACTGCACCTCTGCTAACCCTACTGTGTATGGTGGCGCATGGATTACGCATATGGATGGATCCACCTGCACCTCTGCTAACCCTACTGTGTATGGGGCCCAGGAGCAAATGGATGTCACTGCACTTCTGCTAACCCTACTGTGTATGGGGCCCCGGAGCAGACGGATGTCACTGCACCTCTGCTAACCCTACTGTGTATGGGGCCCGGAGCACACGGATGTCACTGCACCTCTGCTAACCCTACTGTGTATGGGGCCCGGAGCAGACGGATGTCACTCCACCTCTGCTAACCCTACTGTGTATGGGGCCACACCCGCGAGCAGACGGATGTCACTGCACCTCTGCTAACCCTACTGTTATGGGGCCCCGAGCAGACGGATGTCACTGCACCTCTGCTAACCTACTGTGTATGGGGCCCCGGAGCAGACGATGTCACTTCTGCACCTACTGGTAACCAAAACAGCCTCACTGTGTATTGGGGCCCCGGAGCAGACGGATGTCACTGCAAACTCTGCTAAACCTACTGTGTATGGGGCCCCGGAGCATACGGATGTCACTTGCACCTCTGCTAACCCTGCTGTGTATGGGGCCCCGGTGTAGACGGATATCACTGCACCTCTGCTAACCGTACTGTGTATGGGCCCGGAGCAACGGATACGTGATGTAACATTGCGCACCATCTGCTAACCTACTGTGTATGGGGCCCCGGAGCAGACGGATATCACCGCACCTCTGCTAACCCTACTGTGTATGGGGCGCATGGAGCTATACGGGAATGGTCACTGCACCTCTGATAACCCTACTGTGTATGGGGCCCCGGAGCAGATGGAATGTCACTGCACACTCTGCTAACACCTACTGTGTATGGGGCCCTGGAGTAGACGGATGTCACTGCACCCGCCCACCCCAAAGGATCTGCAATGAAACACCCCCCACCCCCTCCCCCCCCCCCCCCCCTCTTTACCCTGTGCTGAACCCTACTGTGCATGGGGCCCCGGAGTAGACGGATGTCACTGCACCTCTGCTAACCCTACTGTGCATGGGGCCCCGGAGCAGACGGATGTCACTGCACCTCTGATAACCCTACTGCCTATTGGCCCCGGAGCAAACTGATTTCACTGCACCACTGCTAACCCTACTGTGTATGAGTCCCCGGAGCAGATGGATGTCACTGCACCTCTGCTAACCCTACTGTGTATGGGGCCTGGGAGAATACGGATGTCACTGCACCTCTGCTAACCCTACTGTGTATGGGGCCCTGGGAGACTCTGACGAATATAGCGAATGTCACTGCAAACTCTGTGATAGAACTTCATGACCTAAACCTATTGGGCCCCAAAGCAAACTGATTTCACTGCACCTCTGCTAACCCTACTGTGTATGGGGCCCCGGAGCAGACAGATGTCACTGCACCTCTGCTAACCATGCTGTATATGGGGCCCCGGAACAGACAGATCTCACTGCACCTCTGCTAACCCTACTGTGTATGGGGAACCGGAGCAGACGGATGTCACTGCACCCTGCTCATGGTATCCCACCATACTTGCTTGTGTCTGGGCCTCGGAGCAGACGAATGTCACTGCACCTCTGCTAACCCTACTGTGTATGGGCCTCGGAGCAGACGGATGTCACTGCACCTCTGCTAACCAACCTGCATCAGAAGTAATAGCTTCAATTTTCTTGGCAGTATCGAAATTGGACCTCTGTTGATTGGCAACTGGTTGTCTTTACCAATGAGTCATGTTTTCTGCTTTATCAAATGAATGTATGTTGGCATGTCACTCGAGAAAGATCAGAGAGCAAACATTCTGCAACCATTGCTGGAAGAACACAAGTTGGTGGTGGGAGTGTTATAGTCTGAGAAATGTTTTCCTAGTATTATAGGTCACTCATCCATGTAAATGGCTCTTTCAACCAATTAGGATATGAATTAATTCATGCATATCACACCCATACATGTTGATTGACAGCCCAGGGGCGAATGGTATATTCCAGCAAGACAATGCAACAAGTTATATGGTTAGAAATGTCAGAAACAGGTTGGAAGATCATGATCTAGACTTCCAAGTACTGCCTTGGCCCCTAATTCCCAGACTTTAACCTAATTTAGCATCTGTGGGAGCCCCTGGATGATGGTATTGGCTCTACAGCCCCTCCAGGAGCTGTGGGGCCCCTGGATGGTGGTGTTGGCTCTATGGACCCTCCAGCAGCTGTGAGGCCCCTGGATGGTGGTGTTGGCTCTATGGCCCCTCCAGCAGCTGTGGGAGCCCCTGCATGGTGGTGTTGGCTCTATGGCCCCTCCAGCAGCTGTGTGCCCCCTGGATTTGGGGATGTTGGCCTATGGCCCTCCAGCAGCTGTGGGGCCCCTGGATGGGGGTTTTTGGTCTATGGACCCTCCAGCAGCCGTGGGAGCTCCGGATGGTGGTGTTGGCTCTATGGACCCTCCAGCAGCTGTGGGGGCCCCTGGATGGTGGTGTTGGCTCTATGGCCCCTCCAGCAGCTGTGTCTCTCCCTGGATGGTGGTGTTAGCTCTATGGACCCTCAGCAGTTGTCCTCCCATGGATGGTTGGTGGCCTAATTCCAATTTGACCTATAGCAGCTTTGTCCCCCTGGATGGTGGTGTTGGCTCTATGGACCCTCCAGCAGCTGTGTCCGCCCTGGATGGTGGTGTTGGCTCTATTGACCCTCCAGCAGCTGTTGGAACCCTGGATGGTGGTGTTGGCTCTATGGCTCCTCCAGCAGCTTTGGGAGCCCTGGATGGTGGTGTTGGCTCTATGGACCCTCCAGCAGCTGTGGGAGCCCCTGGATGGTGGTGTTGGCTCTATTGACCCTCCAGCAGCTGTGGGAGCCCTGGATGGGGGGGTTGGCTCAATGGCTCCTCCGGCAGCTGTGGGAGCCCCTGGATGGTGGTTCTGGCTCTATGGACCCTCCGGCAGCTGTGGGAGCCCTGGATGGTGGTGTTGGCTCTATGGACCCTCCAGCAGCTGTGTCTCCCCTGGATGGTGGTGTTGGCTCTATGGACCCTCCAGCAGCTGTGTCCCCCCTGGATGGTGGTGTTGGCTCTATGGACCCTCCAGCAGCTGTGGGGCCCCTGGATGGTGGTGTTGGCTCTATGGACTCTCCAGCAGCTGTGGGGCCCCTGGATGGTGGTGTTGTCTCTATGGCCCCTCCAGCAGCTGTGGAGCCCCTGGATGGTGGTGATGGCTCTATGGACCCTCCAGCAGCTGTGGGAGCTCCTGGATGGTGGTGTTGGTTCTATGAACCCTCCTGCTGCGGTGGTTCCCCTGGATGGTGGTGTTGGCTCTATGGACCCTCCAGTAGATGTGGGAGCCCCTGGATGTTGGTGTTAGCTCTATGGACCCTCCAGCAGCTGTGGGACCCCTGGATGGTGGTGTTGGCTCTATGGACCCTCCAGCAGCTGTGGGACCCCTGGATGGTGGTGTTGCTCTATGGACCCTCCAGCAGCTGTGGGGCCCCTGGATGGTGGTGTTGACTCTATGGCCCCTCCAGCAGCTGTGGAGCCCCTGGATGGTGGTGTTGGCTCTATGGACCCTCCAGCAGCTGTGGGAGCTCCTGGATGGTGGTGTTGGCTCTATGGACCTTCCAGCCGCTGTGTCTCCCCTGGATGGTGGTGTTGGCTCTACGGCTCCTCCAGCAGCTGTGGGATGCAGTCAGCGCCAGATACCTGTGACAACCTATGAGGACTTTATTGAGTCCCATCCAGTCCATCTAGCTGCTGCCCGTGCTGCACACAGCAGTTACTCTGGTCATAATAATATGACTTGTCTGTAGTTGAATTACAGTGCTTGTCTATAAATGTGACTTAACTAACAGCAATCATCAGACCATATTTTATTAGCAATCAATGCAGAAAACCAGACCACTTTTATAGGGTTCACTTAAATTTTCTTGGCACATTCCATGCGGCTGACTCCTAAACTAAATCCATATTGCAGTATATTATATTTACCTTAAAAGCCAAATCTGAGCATCTAAAGCACAAAATATAGTATTGACTATAAAATAAAGCGGTTGATTTGTCCGTACCGCAGGGGTGGCTTCGCCTTGACGAGTCTCTTAGTTACGGATGCGGCACTAATCATTTAATATTGTAACACAATCGTGTTTTCTATGCGAAGATGATAAAGTTGGGAAAATAAATGAAATTTCTGCCGCATCCTGGTTTGTTTGAACTCGGCATTATTTTGTCTAAGATTTCATGGCCAGCGAGAAAAAAAAATATAAAAAGATCTTCAAAGCATAAAATTCAACTCGGGAGAATAGGAATCTTCATAAAAATGCAAGAAACATCAAGTAGCTAAACAAACAGGATAGAAGATAAGCGTTACCCGTCGTAGAGGAAACGCTGATGTGTATGCGGCGTCATGTAACGGTTACACAGAGACGTACCAAAAATTACAAAAACTCCAGATTTATTTGTGCTCGGATATTAGAAGATTTCTTTCACAGCTATGAGCGGACTTCAGCCCTGATGACTCGTAGAGAAGAAGAAGACCTCTTGGTGCCCTGGTAATTCTGACTGGGGACCATCTCCTTCCCGCGCCAGGTAATGACTGTGCAGAATGTGAGCTGTGTTTTATTAAGTGGAGATGAGGTCACCTTGGTGGTGGGCGCCGCGCCTTGTAGGCATTTTATTTTATCCTTTGAGCTGTGACTTGAATTTAGAATAGACTGCGGCTTACAGGTTCAATAGCCTTAAGGCAACAAGGTAGCTATCACTCTTCCTTTACACGGGGACTTTGGACATTGGGGAGGACATTCGGCGCTCTCTGGAGAAGCGTTATGTCAAGTTACATAGTTAGTACGGTTGAAGAAAGACGTCTGTCCATCAAGTTCAACCAAGGGTGGGGAAAGTGTGGGTGAAGGGAGGGAGACAAGGACTTTAAGCCCAGCCTCACCACTGGTTAATGCCCTGAAACCCACAAGAACCAATCTGCTCCAGTGGAGACCCCATCTCTGACCCCAGAGCCTCCACCAGCCAGGATCCAGAATTTTACATGGCTACATACACATTAATATTCTTTAGTTTCAGGTAGATATCTAAGCATTTCTTGAAACTCTCTACAGTTCCTGCTGTGACCAGCTCCTCAGGCGGCTATTCCACAGATTTACAGTTTTTATAGTGAAGAACGCCTTTCTCCTCTGGAGATTGAATCCTTTTTTCTGTAGTCGAAGGGAATGTCCCCTTGTCTTCTGAGGGGGATTTACTTGAAATAATTTTTCCCATACTTTTTGTAGGGACCATTTATATATTTATATAGATTAATCATGTCCCCCCGGAGTCGTCTTTTCTCAAGACTAAACAATTTCAATTCTACTAACCTCTCCTCATAACGACGATGCTCCCTTCCCCTTATAAGTTTGGTTGCTCGTCTTTGCACTCTCTCTAGCTCCATTATATCTCTTCTATAAACTGGTTCCCAGAACTGAACAGCATATTCCAAGTGAGGTCGCACCAATGTTTCAATGATCCATCTGCTACATTACCAGACAGGTGCCAGAAGAGCTCACCTTTACTTTGATGATGGAGTCGACAGAATGAAGAGGCGGTATGGGAGGCAGTAGATGAAACACTGTATGGATCTAGACTGCAAAGTCATATAGGTTTTCCTTCAAGCACTCTGCTCATAGGAAAGTGGATAGTAGGTGCCCCACCTGGCATCTAACAACTTGGGCAAAAGCCATTTCAACTCCATCCTAGTTGCAAGGGTCGGGATGATGGGTAGGCGACCGCCTGGGGCACCACTTCATCCCAGGCAAAAAAGGGGGCGCAAGGAGGTATGGAGTGGGCTGAATTTTCCATTGTGGGTTCACTAAATGCCTTATTTGCCTAGGGCACTGCCTCGTCCCAGTCCTGCTAGTTGCCATTTAGGAGTCTCAATCATGAAAGGTTGCCAGAAAGATTCAGTGATGACAATGGCATGCTCAAAGGGGTGATTCCATGATGAACATAACTATAGCCATAGTAACCATATTAACATTGTTCCTTTTTGTAGGAAACAAGTAGTTACATAGTTAGTACAGTTATAAAAAGAAACATATCCATCAAGTTCAACCAAGGGTGAGGAAAATGTGGGTGAAGGGAGGGAGCAAAGGAGTTTAAGCTCAGACTCACCACTGGTTAATGCCCTGAAATCCACAAGGCAAGAACCAATCTGCTCCAGGGGAGACCCCATCTCTGACCCCGGAGCCACCACCAGCCAGGATCCAGAATATTACATGGCTACATACGCATTAATATTCTTTAGTTCCAGGTAGGTATCTAAGCCTTTCTTGAAACTCCCAACTGTTCCTGCTGTGACCAGCTCCTCAGGCGGCTATTCCACAGATTTACAGTTCTTACAGTGAAGAACACTTTTCTCCTCTGGAGATTGAATCCCTTTCTCTCTAACCGAAGGGAATGTCCCCTTGTCTTTTGAGGGGGCTTTACTTGAAATAATTTTTCCCCGTACTTTTTGTAGGGACCATTTATATAAATTAATCATGTCTCCCCGAAGCCATCTTTTCTCAAGACTAAATAAGTAAAATTTTACTAACCTCTCCTCATTACTGAGATGCTCCATTCCCCTTATAAGTGTGGATGCTCGTCTTTGCACTCTCTCTAGCTCCATTACATCTCTTCTATAAACTGTAGCTCAGAACTGAACAGCATATTCCAAGTGAGGTCACACCAATGCTTCAATGATCCATCTGCTACATTACCAGACAGGTGCCAGAAGAGCTCACCTTTGCTTTGATGATGGAGTCGACAGAATGAAGAGGCGGCATGGTAGGCAGTAGATGAAACACTGTATGGATCTAGACTGCAAAGTCATCTAGGTACTCTAGGTACTCTGCTCACAGGAAAGAGGATAGTAGGTGCCCTACCTGGCATCTAACAACTTGGGCAAAAGCCATTTCAACTCCATCCTAGTTGCAAGGTTTGGGACGATGGATAGTCAACCGCCTGGGGCACCACTTCATCCCAGGCAAAAAAGGGGGCACAAGGAGGTATGGAGTGGGCTGAATTTTCCATTGGGGGTGCGCTAAATGCCTTATTTGTCTAGGGCACTGCCTTGTCCCAGTCCTGCTAGTTACCATTTAGGAGTCTCAATCATGAAAGCTTGCCAGAAAGATCCAGTAATGTCAATGGCATCCTTAAAGGGGTGATTCCATCATGGACATAACTATAGTGATAGCAGCCATATCAACATTGGGCAACATGTACGATTTTTGGCACCATTCTTTTGCGCGCATAATGCACCTGAATCTATGAACCTGTTCTACTGTGGGTCATAGATTTAGCGCTTTCTAGCTACAAAGGGACACTTCTGGCTCAGGTAAACCACTTGTAAAGTGCTCTACCTGTTCCAGCAGTAATGCGCCTGGATTTGCTGCACTGAAGCTATAAATGTGTAGCTTTGTATGGTTGTAGTGCGCCCGCCTCCCGCATGCCCCCGATCTCAGGCGTGTTACAAAGTGCCACGGGCGATTTATAATCCGCCTAATTTTGGAGTGCACCTGATTACAGCCCCGTACATACATGTCGCCCATTGTTTCTTTTTGTAGGGAACAAGTAGTTGGCGTCTTCCTGTTCTCCAGCTCTACTATGTGGGTTCTATGATATGTGGCCGTATTATTTATACCTTAATTATTGCTCCTTAATCTGCTGTTTTAGTATATAGTCACTAGGTGGTGGGGCCCCATCTCATTTTGCTATGGAGCCTTGTAAATTCTAGTTCCCCTTCTGGTTCCCATCATGGATTTTGGCGGCACAAAAGGATAGGATATGCCACCAAAGTCTGATATATATCTATAATTTATTGCTCCTTATGCTGCTGTTAGTTTATTGTCATTAGGTGGTGGGCCCCATCTCATTTTGATATGGGGCCCTGTAAATTCTAAATATGCCTCTGGCTTCATTTACTTTGATGGCACAAAAGGTGCCATCTGGGACCAGCACCTATTTCAGGAATGGGCTTCCAAAAGTGTAAGCTCAGAATGGGGAGTCGGCCATGCTTGCACACAACTCTCTATTCTGTTCAATGGAAGGAGAACAACTGAACACATACCGCTCCCTTGTACTTGGAACTTCCATAGAACAGAATTTAGAGAACACAGCGCTCCCCTATACTGAGAACTTCCATAGAACAGAATAGAGAACACAACACTCCCCTGTACTGGGAACTCCCATAGAACAGAATAGAGAACACAACACTCCCCTATACTGGGAACTCCCATAGAACAAAATGGAGAGAACACAGCGCTCCCCTGTACCGGTAACTCCCGTAGAACAGAATGGAGAACACAGCGCTCCCCTGTACTGGGAACTCCCATAGAACAGAATGGAGAACACAGCGCTCCCCTCTACTGGGAACTCCCATAGAACAGAATGGAGAGAGCACAGCACTCCCCTGTACTGGGAACTCCCACAGAACACAATGGAGAACACAGCGCTCCAATGTACTGGGAACTCCCATAGAACAGAATGGAGGACATAGTGCTCCCCTGTACTGGGAACTCCCATAGAACAGAATGGAAAACACAGCGCTCCTCTGTACTGGGAACTCCCATATAACAGAATGGAGAACACAGTGCTCCCCTTTACTGAGAACTCCCATAGAACAGAATGGAGAACACAGCGCTCCCCTGTACTGGGAACTCCCATAGAACAGAATGGAGAACACAGCGCTCCCCTGTACTGGGAACTCCCATAGAACAGAATGGAGAACACAGCGCTCCAATGTACTGGGAACTCCCATAGAACAGAATGGAGAACACAGCGCTCCTCTGTACTGGGAACTCCCATAGAACAGAATGGAAAACACAGCGCTCCTCTGTACTGGGAACTCCCATAGAACAGAATGGAGAACACAGCGCTACCCTGTACTGAGAACTCCCATATAACAGAATGGAGAACACAGCGCTCCTCTGTACTGGGAACTCCCATAGAACAGAATGGAGAACACAGCGCTCTCCTGTACTGAGAACTCCCATAAAACAGAATGGAGAACACAGCGCTCCCCTGTACTGGGAGCTCCCATAGAACAGAATGGAGAACACAGCGCTCCCCTGTACTGGGAACTCCCATAGAACAGAATGGAGAACACAGCGCTCCCCTGTACTGGGAACTCCCATAGAACAGAATGGAGAGTCACGCGCAAACACAACTAACTCCCCATTCTGAACCGACACTATCGGAGCCCATTCCATATTTATATATTTTCTTGTAAATGGAATTTATAGGTTCCCATAGCAAAGTTAAGAAAAGTACAGCAACTCCACTAGCCAATAAAATATAGTTATACGTCAAATGTAAAAGTAGCGAAGGATGAAAGAACCTCACCACTGTTCCACCCCCTCCCCCCATAAGAAACTATGCTTCTTTACTCAAATGGGCCCACCTAAGTCTCCTGGCTCCATAGCAGCTGCTACACCTGAAGTTACGTTGAGCCATTTTTCGATTTATAAGTTCAAAGCCGGGAAATTTAATCTTATTCACCAAAACTGATCTGAAGTTTTCCACAATCAGATTTTTTTTTCTTGTTTTCTAGAATTGCATTACTTCATGAAATAAAACATATTAGTGCTGTAGCACTTTTCTTCTCCAGCTTGACTGTATTATAATACAGGCAAGCTGCTTGATTCTGTCAGGTGACCTCCTTGACACCTTAGTTTGCAGCCCCTCTCAATCCTCCCCTGAATACTCATCTAACCTTAAGGGTGCTTTCACACGGTGCGTTTTTGGTGCATTTTTATGCGTTTTTTAAATGCGTTTTTGTGCAGCAAGGCACAGCAATTCAAGCGATTTTTGCCGCGATTTTTGTGCAGCAATGTACAGCATGAATTGCTGTGCCTTCCTGCACCAAAAACGCATTGAAAAAACGCATCAAAAATGCACGGTGTGAAAGCACCCTAAATCTAAAAAAATAAAACCCAAGCAAATCAAATCAGATACTAGTACAGCTGAATATTCATAGGAAGAGAGAGAGAGGGGCTGCATAATAAGGCTACTTCTGCTCGGCACTGGTTTACTGTTGGATTTTTAAGTGGATTCAGTATTTAAAGTCTGCTAAAATCCGACTGTAAATCATCTTCATAGACCCCAACAAAATCCGACCTGTAGTCTACACAGTTTAGATTATCTGCGCTCGGATTTGAAAAGCAAATTCCGTTCAAAAACGTATGTGTGTTCTAAAATCCATTACATAGTTACATTGTACGGTTGAAAAAAGACACGTGCCCATCAAGTTCAACCAAGGGAGGGTAAAATGTGGGTGAAGGGAGAGAGACCAGGATTTCAAGCCCAACCTCCCCACTGGTGAATGCCCTGAAACCCACAAGGCAAGAACCAGTCTGCTCCAGGGGAGACCCCATCTCTGACCCCAGAGCCATCACCAGCCAGGATCCAGAATGTTACATGGCTACGTACATTAATATTCTTTAGTTACAGGTAGGTATCTAAGCCTTTCCTGAACCCCCACCTGTTCCTGCTGTGACCAGCTCCTCAGGCGGCTATTCCACAGATTTACAGTTCTTATAGTGAAGAACAATTTCTCCTCTGGATATTGAATCTTTTTTTCTCTAGTCGAAGGGAATATCATCTTGTCTTTTGAGGGGGTTTTACTTGAAATAATTTTTCCCCATACTTTTTGTAGGGACCATTTATATATTTATATAAATTAATCATGTCCCCCCAGAGCCGTCTTTTCTCAAGACTAAACAAAGTTCAATTCTTTAACCTCTCCTCATAACTAAGATGCTCCATTCCCCTTATAAGTTTGGTTGCTCGTCTTTGCACTCTCTCTTTAGCTCCATTACATCTCTTCTATAAACTGGGGCCCAGAACTGAACAGCATATTCCAAGTGAGGTCGCACCAATGCTTTGTACAGCGGTAGAATGACATCCTTGTCCTGCGAGTCCAGGACTCTTTTAATACACGCCAATATCTTACTTGTCTTAGAGGCAGCTGATTGACACTGCATGCTGTTCTGTAGTCTATGATCTACAAGAATCCCAGATCTTTCTCAACAAGCGATTCTCCCAGTTTTTCTCCCCCTAGGACATATGATGCCTGTAGATTATTTCTCCCCAGATGCAGAACCTTCCATTTATCCACATTGAACCTCATTTGCCAAGTGGATGCCCAAGCACTCAGTGTGTCCAGGTCTGCTTGTATTTCACTTGAAAACACCGGAGTATAGTTCAATGTTAATAAAATCGACTGCAAAATCCGCGTAAAAAAAAACGGTAAAAACCAGAATCCAATTGTATTTTATAATTGCTGCGTAGACGTAACCTAAGACCCCGTTCACACGGCTTATTTGCCGAGGATTGGCGCCGTATTCTGCGCCGGATTTGCGCTTCAATACGGCGCCAATCCGTCGGAGTCATTACGGTAATCCACTGCTCTCATAGAGAACAGTGGATTCCGTCGCTCCTCCCGCTCGGCAAAATCCGCCGCGGGGGGGAGAAAGTGACATGCACATTTTTGACGGCGCGGCCGCGCCTAAAAAAATGCATTGTCTATGGGGCCGGGAGCGGTGCCCCCGCCGCGCTCCGGTCTCGCCCCCCGTTCCGCCCCTTATTCACGGCGGATTTGTGTGCTCAATGCGGCGCACAAATCCGTCGGGAATAAGCCGTGTGAACACGGCCTAAGGGGTCAGGAAAACAACTGATGGATGTAGCTGAGAACAGAGCCGACTGCAGTATATTGTAATACACACCAACTGCATGAAACAAACACTACAATTTCTTTTTCATAAAAACCAATTGCAGTTATGTTTTAGTTCATATAGTACATACCAAGAAATTAGGAAAATATTTTTTTGAAAAAGTATCCATAAACATAATTTTTTTCTTTTGAAAGTTAAACATGTTTGTTTTCAAGGTAGTCAAGGGATTTTCCCATCTTGTCTTTTCAGGCCTCTTCTTCCAGGCTTGCTGTATCCAAATTCTGAAAATGGGGGCCCATATATGTTGCATTGGAGGGCGGGTTCAGTCTAACGGTGCTGCAATGACAGCATCATGACACTGTACTGATCCTGCTCGCTCGTGATGCTGATGAATACTTAGGGCGACATGTATGATCTAGGCACATAGAGGGCAGTGCTAAATAGCTGTAAAGGGGTTGTCTCACTACATTCATTCGTACTGTTTTCTTGGTTTCATTTTGAGTTCAGGGGCGTGTTTACTGGCTTCCACTAGGCTGCAGTAGAAGCCAGGTCTGTAGCTATAGCAACCAGTGCTGGCAGCCTATCAGGAGAGACCAAACAGGTTTTGTAGCTATAGCAACCAGTGCTGGCAGCATATCATGAGAGATGGAACAGGTCTGTAGCTATAGCAACCAGCGCTGGCAGCCTATCAGGAGAGATCAAACAGGTATGTAGCTATAGCGACCTGAAGAGCTGATGCAGCCCATACAAGAGGGGATATCTAGGAATAGGTAGGACACTGTTAATGGACACATATTGCAAAGTGACTTGTTTTTGCAAGATCTTTAACATAAAAAGCAGCGATCCCTCTAGTGAGATGACCCCTTTAAAGCAGGGTAGAATGCGCCTGAATCTATGGACCTGTTCTACTGCTGGTCACAGATTTGGCACATTCTAGTTCCACTACGACAACTCAGGCTCATGTAAACCTTTGAATTTGGTCTGCCTGTTCCAGCAGTAATGCGCCCAGTTTTGCCGTCCTCCAGTCATAAATGTGTAGAATCATATGGTTGTGATGCGACGCTTCCACATCCCGGGTGGATTACAAAGTGCCGCAGGCGCCGCAAAATGCGCCTACTTTAGGAGTGCGCCTGCTCATACATCAGAACAGGGCTGCACCAGTTTTTGGGCTGAAAGGACACCAGACTTCTGGCACAGTCCCATACATACGTCGCCCTTAGTGTTCATCATCATTGGGAGCCTGAGGATCTCTACGGTTGGGATAGCCACCAATGGCAGCAAATGAAAGCTACTGTGCACTAAGTTGTATAGATTGCTGTAGGGCAAACACCCGCTCCCTAGAGCAATCTACACAAGGGAAGCATTGCTAGGCTGCCACAGTAGAGAGCAGTAACACAAGCCTTATCTGCACAGCAGTGATGTGGAGAAATGCTCCTGGGCTTCTGCGCATACCCTGGAGCAGTTATTGGTCACTGATATTGCGAATCTTGCCATGGCCTGGCCGGGAGAAAGTGCGGACGCATGAAAATGCAAGTCCCCAAGAATCTGACCTTGGTCAACGTCTCAGTGACACTACATTGCCGGTCACCGCATTGCATTCACAAGGTTGTTTGTACGCTGATTTACACTACAAACAGCGATTGCTGTGGGAATAACTTTTTAACATTTCATGAAATATTTAAGAAACATACAGTTGACACGAGAAGTTTCCATCCGCTATATAAAAAGCCCCATCTGCAGGTTTTTCTCACTATCTGACATGAAATCAGAATAAACCTTCCTCTTTTTTAGGTCAATTAGGAACCAAAATTATTTAGATTTGACAAATGCCAGAATAATAAAGGCTTTTTATGGCATTTTTATTACTTTCAGCAAAGCCAAAAGTTTCCAAACACTAGGATTACTTTAAACACTTTGGGACCGCCCATATGATGATGTCATGTCTTTGGATGCTTCTGGTTTATTGGCAACATCTGAGTTAATTAGAGACACATCTGTGGATGTATTTTAAAGCACACCAGAAACACACTGCTTCTGTGTGTAACATCATGGGAAAGTCTAAGGAAATCAGCCAAGATGTCAGGAAGAGAATTGTGGACTTGCACAAGTCTGGATTATCCTTGGGTGCAATCTCCAGATACCTGAAGGTGCCTCGTTTATCTTACAAACAATTATACACAAGTACAAACAAGATGGGAATGTCCAGCCATTATACCACTCAGGAAGGAGATGGGTTCTGTGTCTCAGAGATGAACGTACTTTGGTCCAACATGTGCATATCAACCCAAGAACAAAAGCAAAAGACCTTGTGAAGATGCTGGCAGAGGCTGGTAAGATTGTGTTATCATCCACAGTGAAACAAGTACCGTATCAACATGGGCCGAAAGTTCGCTCTACCAGGAAGAAGCAATTACTCCAAAAGAAACATATAAAAGCCACATTAATGTTTGCAAATGTGCAGGAAGAAAGACCTACATTTTTGGAGACCTGTCCTGTGGTCTGACAAAACTAAAATTTAACTGTTTGGCCATAACGACCATCATTACGTTTGAAGGAAAAAGTGAGAAGCTTGGCAGTCTAAGAACACCATCCCAACTGTGAAACACGGGGGTGGCAGCATCATGTTGTGGGGTTGTTTTGCTGCAGGAGGGACTGGTGCACTTCACAAAATTGATGGCATCATGAGGAAAGAAGATTATGTGGCAATACTGAAACAACATCTTAAGACATCAGCCAGGAAGTTAAAGCTTGGGTGTAAATGGGTCTTCCAAATGGACAATGACCTGAAGCTACTGCCCAACTGATTACAAAGTGGCTTAAGGAGAACCAAGTCAATGTTTAGGAGTGGCCATCACAAAGCCCTGATCTCAATCCTATTGACAATGTATTGGCAGGTGTGAGCAAGACGACCTACAAACATGGCTCAGTTACACCAGTTCTGTCAGGAGGAATGCGGCAAAATTCCTACCAACTATTGTGAGAAGCTTGTGGAAGGATCCAAAACGTTTGACCCAAGTCCTACAGTTTAAGGGCAAAGCTACCAAATACTAATGAAATATATGGAAGTTTTGACTTTGCAGAAAGTAATAAAAATGCCTTAAAAATTCTCTCTCTCATTATTCTCATTTGGCAAATAGAAATAGTTTTGGTTCCTAATTGACCTAAAACGGGGAAGGTTGATTCTGAGAGTGAGAAAAACCTGCAGATGGGGCTTTTTACATAGTGTATGGAAACTTCTGGTTTCAACTGTATACGTAAATCATCTCTACTTTAGGGTTTTCCAGTAAAAATAAAATCCAATTCGTCCAAAATAGAAAAAAAATTATACCTAACTAGCCCCCACTGCTGTCACCTCTGGGCTCTCGTCGAGTCCCTCTACTCGACTTCCAGGTTCTCGTCCTGACACGCTGGAGAGGCTCACCCTGCAAGGTAAGTGAATAGAGCGCAAGCCTCTCCTCTGTGTCGGGACGAGAACCCGGAAGTCCAGAGGAGCGGGAGTGACAGCTGCGGGGGACATGTAGGTATGAATTTGGTTTTTTTCCTATTTTGGAGCATTATTGTCCCAATAACATTTTTTTTTTTTTTTCTGGAAATTCCCTTTAAGTTTACATTTATTGTCCATTTTAATTTAATTTGGGCAAAATGTTGACCAGTTGTGCACAGATCTAGAGCCTGTAAAGTAGGATGGAATTGTTACCTTGGGTAATTCCTCAATTTGATTGGCATCCAGATAAAGTTCCTCCAATGTTCTTTCAAAGCTGAACACCTCCTTTGGCACCTGCTGTAGGCTGCAATGGGAGTAATCCAGAACCGATATTATCTCTTCTTCTCCTCGGAAACATCTACACGGGACAAGCCGCCCGATGATCTTCCTCTTGGTCGTCATCTCCAGGCACTGCACTGAAAAGTGAAGAAAGGAACACATTTTTAACATGCAGGTGACACTTTGCATCTGCTTCATTCATGGTTCATTGTGGTCATTAGGACAGTAACGGACATTGTCATTGAAGATGTCTTCCTTTATGGTATATCAAATATAGCATACATGTTGGTAGGGGCAACCTCTCCACTCATTCATATTGAGCATGCTTTGGCTGGTGGGTGCCTCAGTTGAGACCACCATTCTTCTGATTGGTTAAGGTCCTAGAGGTGAGTCCCCTAAAAGACAGTTAAAGGGGTTGTCTCACTACATCGATTCATCTTACCTGAGTCCTGTTTTCTTGGTTTCATTTTGAATTCGGGGGTGGTTACTGTCTTTTACAGGTTGCAAGGTAGGAAGCCAGGTCTGTAGCTATAGCAACCAGTGCTGGCAGCCTATCAGGGGGATCAAAAAAGGTCTGTAGCTATAGCGACCTGATGAGCTGATGTTTGCCCATTTCAAGAGGGGGTATCTAGGAATAGGTAGGACACTGTTAATGGACACATATTGCAAAGTGACTTGTTTTTTCAAGATCTTTAACAAAAAAGCAGCAATCATTGTAGTGAGACAACCCCTTTAAAGCATATCCCAGAATGGGAGGTGCCTCATATCTGAACCCCTGTGCCTAATCTAAACTTTTTTTTGCATAATAGTAGAGAAAACATTTCCACTGGTTTTCATTCCTTAAACACTGCATTCAATGAACGGCACCATGTCCTACAAACCTATGAGCTCCCAATAAGGTAATGATCAGAACTGTTTTGAGATCAAGCAGACCCATTCTAGTGTTGTCCAGTCTGACATAATTGGGATCTGCTGTATAGGTGGTCATCCTTAACCTTAAAGGGGATCTCTCACGTCAATGATTTGCTTTTAATATGTAGGGAAAGGTAAATGGAGACTATAACCTAATACATTGTTGTTTTGATTTTTCTTTATTTAGGAGATACAGGAGATTTTATCTACTGCTAATATACATAGGTTATCAACCACTTCTCTCCGCTCTTTTTCTTATTTGATTGATCCAAGTTGCCGTCAGTGAGTCCAAACATGGTGAGTCACTTCCTGCTGAGTCTTATCTCTAGCACAGAAGCTTATTTTACCTAAGTTAAACACAATTTATATGCCTTAGAGCTTTGTAGTCTTGTGCACTACATAGTATTAATTCCCTGTAGATAAGTCAATCACTGTTATAGAACCACCCACACCCTGACAAGGAAGTGTGGTTCTGAAGTTGGCTGGGGCTTTATGACACTGCATCAAGAGAAAACCCTTTTAAGTTTGTAAGAACAGATGATTTAAGGAATCTATGATTTAAGGCTTAATCATTCACTTGCATGGGAATGAGCTACAGTATGAGGCATAGTCCAGTGGAAGAAGTGGAAAGCCACTTCTTCCACTGGACTATGCCTCATACTGCAGCTCATTCCCATGCAAGTGAATGATTAAGCCCATGGACAGAAATGGTGCTGCTTTTTCTAATATGGATAATCTCTTTAAAGGGGTTTTGCCACAAAGTAAAATTGACGTGGGAAGCTTGCAAATAAAATAATAATATTCAGCATTCATTTTTATTAAAAATTCTGCAACGTTTTTGTTTTAGCTGCTCCTTTAGTGATCCATTGTTTACAGCTCGTCTCCAGGGGATACGACCAGGGCTGAGAGCTCCTCACTCCTGGTCGCACATGCTCAGACATCACCTCTCCTCTCAGAGAGCTACCGAGTGTTCAAACCCCAGGAGCTGTCATTCTGCTCCCGTCCTCTGTTCTCCTTAGTAATTAGTCAAACAGTGCAAATAAATAAAAAAGAGAAACCTCAATAAGGTCTGTGCATTGAAAAAGAGAAAAAAAAACCCACAGGTTTGGTTCCAGCAGGGATTTGAACCTAGGACCCTTGTGCCTGGAGGCAAAAACTTTATTTCTCAGCTACTCACAATGCTTGATATAAACAGACCTTTGACTAGAGAGAGGAAAAGCCTGGTGATGTCATCCTGCTGGGTCACATGATATGCAATTCAAACAAATCACACACGCCCCCTTCTGAGCACACAGAGCTGAAGAGCTGGATACAGAAGGTATGAAATGAGATTGTGGCAAAACCCCTTTAAGCCCACGGACAGAAATGGTGCTGCTTTTTCTAATATGGATAATCTCTTTAATGACCTTTCGGCCATGAATGTATATGTTTGCACCACTAGCACCAAAAGATACTGTTAAATCTCATATTTTGGGGTTATGTTCACACCTGCATTTGGCAGTTCTGTTAAAGGAATGTTCCCATCTCATACTTTGATGGCAAATTTATATGATTTTCCATCAAATTTGACAAGTGCAGGTCCCGCCTTTAGGAAAATCTCTGTTCACTGGGAAGTCCCCGTTCACAGCAGTCGGACGCACTTGTGCAGGACTTTCCATTCTGTTCTATGGGAGTTGCCAGTACAGGGGAGACGTGCGTTCGACTTAGAACTCCCATAGGACAGAATGGAAAGTCATGCACAAGCGTGACCATTTCTTCATTTTAAACATAGACTTCTAGGGGCCCATTTCCGAGATAGAAGCAGGTACCAGAGGTGGGATCCACAGCGATCACATCCACAGCGATCACCCTTTTATGACATATTATTTTTTATTTTTTTTTTTTAGAGCGCCCTTGGTTCCAGGGCGCTGTACATTCGGTTGTTTAACATAAAAGGGTCAAACAATACAAATAAAATTAAAAATTAACAACGGGGTAAAAAAGGGAGAAAAGTGACAGCAAGGTTATGGGGGTTTATGGGGCCCTGAAAAAAGGGGTTTTTCATTGCTTTTGGGGCTGGTGAGGTGGGGGAAGTCTGATTGTTGGGCAGCGAGTTTTCCCAAAGAGTAGGGGGGGAAAAAACCCACGGGAGAAGTTTTGGGAGGCGGTTTGTGTGAGATGCTGAAAGGGGGGACAGAAAAAAGGTCCTGTGAGGACGGAGATTGTGTGGGGGAGATATCTGGATTTTCCTACGATAGCCATCAATATATAAGATGGAGGGAAACCCCTTTAATTTTTTCTTTTCACTTTTGACAACAAGAATACCGCAACATACTGTATTTTTTTGCAACAACAGATGGGACATGATAAAGCCCCGGGGCGCCATTAAAACCTGTTCCATTGGTAGCAATAAGGTCCATCAGATCTGGCCCACTGGTAGGACTTCCATTATAAACTGAAGCCAGAAGTTAAAGGGGTTGTCTCACTACAAGGATTGCTGCTTTGTATGTTAAAGATCTTGCAAAAACAAGTCACTTTGCAATATATGTCCATTAACAGTGCCCAAACCTTTTTCCCTAGATATCCCCTCTTGTATGGGCCCTGCATCAGCTCCTCGGGTCGCTATAGATACAGACCTGTTTGATCTTCCAAATAGGCTGCCAGCACTGGTTCTATAGCTACAGACCTGGCTTCTACTGCAACCTAGTGGAAGCCAGTAAACACGCCCCTGAATTCAAAGTGAAACCAAGAAAACAGGACTGAGGTAAGAGGAATCAATGTAGTGAGACAACCCCTTTAAGAAACCGGAGGGGATGCAACTGTGCCCAATACAGATCTATATTCAGGGTCTCTGCACAGTTGGGTAATGGACATTGTAAGGGCTTCCTATGGCCTCTAAGCTTCTGTACAAAGGAATGGCAGAAAAAGATAACAGTGGGTGCTATATTCCCAGGTATCTTGGGGGGAAGAAGAGGGGCCCCCTTTAGTTGCTCAGTGTCTGCAGACTTCATTAGTAATCTTTCCTCTTGTCTGAATGCAGATAATCTCAAGCCTCACCCGGCCTTCTGAACTATGGCTGATTACAGCGCTTCTTCTCCAGAGCTAAAGAGGTCTGATAGATGTTATTAGACCCAGATTACTCCACATCTAATGAAGCCAACAATCAAGGCAGGCCGCGGTCAGACGGGGACACCTTGCCTCCAGGTTTTAGTGCTCCAAATCGGCTGCTACAGGCAGAGCTGGGACAAGGTATTCTGGTGCCCTAGGCAAACAAGACACAAAGCCCCTCCCCCCCCACCTCCAAATGGTAAATTCAGCCCCTTCCATGCCTCCTTGTGCCCCCTTTTCTGCCTGGGATGAAGTGGTGCCCTCGGCGGTCGCCTACCTTCGCCTACCCATCGTCCCGGCCCTGGCTACAGGTCCATCCAGGGTTGTCATTCAGCTTATCCCAAATCCTGAAGAGCGCCTATGGACTAGTACTCAGCTCTCCTCCCACGTTACTGCACAGGAAGATAGACTTTACATTCAGAACCTTAGGGAACTGGAGAACAGTCTTTGTGGAATCGGCAGTGGTGGCCATATTGGCTTCCAGCTAATGACTCACTTTCTCCTGTAAACAATTTAAAGGGTTGTGTCCACAAAGACATTTGTCACCTATTCATGGGATAAGTGTCTGATCACCGGGGGGGTCCCACCATTTGCTGATACAAGGAGCCCGAATCCCCCATCTTTTCTCACTGCCCAAATGTTTGAATGGAACAGTGGTCAAATATGAGCAGTACTATGCCATTCAAAGTCAATGAGACCAATAAGGAGAGTTGAGTGTTGTACTTGGCTATCTCCATTGCTGCGTTGACTTTGAACAGAGCAGTCCAAATGTGTAGCCACTGTGCCATTCAAAGACTTCCTTGCTCCACGAGCACAATGAGGAAGGATGGGGGATTCAGGCCCCCATTTTTGCATTCGGTGGGAGTCCCAGACATCTATGTGCATTGGATAGGAGATAAATGTCTTTGGTGGCACAACCCCTTTTAACTCCTAAAAGACCGCCCACCGTCTTTTGCCGTCAGGCACTTCAGGTCGTCCGTCTGCCGAGACATCTTTTGACGGCGCTGCAGACATCGGAGTTTGCGCCGCCCGGCACCGCAATTGCGCTGGGATCGGGGCTGTACTACACAGCCCCGATCTCAGAGCATGTCCTGCAGGCATCGGGGAGCGGAGGAAACCTCCGCAACCCGATGCTTTAACCCTTTGATTGCGGCGGTGCGTTACCGCAGCGCAATCAAAGGGTTCACCTGCTCTGTCGGGTGATCGGAATACCCGGTCACCCGACAGAGCTCAGGGAACGGCTGCACAGTCAGCCCTGGGGACCTAGAGTAGCCCCAGGTCTGTCTGTTTATGAAGCCAGTGATTGGGACGCACTGTGTGCTGCCCTGATCATGCCTGTTCAGGGCTGACACAGATTAGAATGTATTGCATATATGAATATGCTAATACATTACTAAGTGTAAAAAAAAAAAAAAATTTAAACAGTTCTCCCTTCATGGAGTCAAAAAAAAAGTACAAAAAACTATAAAAAGTGTAAAAAAAAAAAGAATAAAAAAAATAAATAATAAAATAAAAATAAATATTTAATAAAAAATAATTGTACATAAATTACACGCACAAAAAAGCCTACACATATTAGGTATTCACACGACCGTAATAACCTGTAGAACTAATCTAACAAGTTATTAAGTGTGAAATGTGAATGGTGTAAAAAAAAAATAAAAAAAACATAAAAAAAAAATACTGCAATTATTTATAAGTGAACTTAAACTATTCCCCCATAAAGTACAACTTGTCCCGAATAAAACGAGGCCTCATCCAACTGCGTCACTGAAAAAATAAAAAAGTTACAACTGTTGAAAAGCAATGAGGCAAAAACTAAAAAAAATGTTCTGGTCCTTAACTACTTTTCAGGCGTTCGGCTTAGGGAGTTAAGGACCCCATACAATTCTTACAGGACAGACATAGAGGTTTCTAGAGTATCCCAAGATGGATGCCGTTGGGGGGAGGGAAGGCTTGGGCGTGCTGAATTTCATTTGTGGTCTTTTTTGTTCTTCCAGAGATAAGCCAAAACCAGACATGTGTGGTAGCAGCTATTCCCCCCTCCACAGTTGAAAAGCACAAGCTTGCTTGATGAGCTGAGCGTGCCTATGTATACGGACATTGGGATAAATAGCTGTTCCCTGAATGCTGTACTCCGCTATCTCAGTCCCATAAAGATCGAATTCAGTGGTAGCACCCATGTAAGACACGGGATATGGGATCATGATGGGTGGGGAAGGACTCCTGCGATGGGACCTCCATTAAGCAAATACTTATCACCTGTGTGTCCCAAGGGTCTATCATGGACTAACCCCTTTAAAGACATTGGTGTGTGCACTGAAAAGCTTTGCCTCATAATTCCCCGCCATGAGCAACCTGGCCCATTCATGCATTGAATGGGTATTCCCACCATTGATATTGATGGTATATCTATAGGATACATTATCAATGTCAGATAGGTATGAACCCCACCTCTGGTACCTGTACCTATCTCCAGAACAGACCCCCGAAACTCCCCATTCTGAATGGAAAACTGCACTTGCTTGGCCACTTTCCATTCATTTCAATGGGAGGTCTGAGTACAGCCAAATTCAACCCATTGGTTGTACTCAGAACTCCCACTGAAATGAAGGAAGAGTGACTGCACACGCGCAGCCTTTGCCCCATTCTGAATGGGGAGTTTCATTACAGCGCCCCTGCAGAAACAACCAACAATAACAGTAACTTGCATAGTATAGAGCCCCACTAATTTGACAGAGTAATTTGAGGATGGGTCAATGCTGCTTGCAGGAAGCGCCAGTGCAAGAACATTATATTATATTAGTCTGATTAAGGATTTTCGCTCTGTGTACCTTTACAAAGCCCCAGTCATCATTAGAATCGCACATGCTATTCAGGCTGTGGGCAGGTCTATAGCAGAGATTGACACATCTGCTCTGCTGTTCCTAGCTATTCCTGTTACACTTTAAAAAATCTCTTGTACTCGTGTTAGTACATTACACATGCTGCAATGCTTCAAAGAGTGTTTACTTAGCTAAATGAGAAGCTTTCAAAGTCCGTAGCTAGAAATTAGACTCTGCAGGAGGTGACTCACCATGGTCAAACTGTGTGAGTTAGGCTATGTTCACACGGCTTATTTGCGGGGAGTAATTACGCCCCACAATTACGGCATGTGGACGGGGGCGGGGCGGGAGCGGTTGGCTGGCACCTCGCCGGCCCATAGACTTTCATTACCAGCGGCGCATATACGCCGCTGGTAATTCACATGTCACTTATCTCCCCCCGCGGCGGATTCGCCGAGCAGGGAGAGGAGACGTAATCTATAGTTCTCTATGAGAACTGTGGATTACCATCATGACTGGGACGTATTCCAGCCGTAATTTGCGCAGTACGGCATGAGTTATGGACTGAAATACGTCCCATTTTAAGCCGTGTGAACATAGCCTTAGAGCAATGAGAGATAAAAGACAGCAGGGAGAGATGGTCGGTAACCATGGAAACGTGTGCTCTAAGAGGAAATAAAATCTTTATCTCCTGACCAAAGAAAAATCAACAAAGGAATGTACTTAGAAAAAGGTCTTCAATTACTTGTCCCCACATGTTAAAAGCTAATCATGGTAGTGAGAGAACCCCTTTAAGCTTATAGCAGATTATGAACCTTATAATTCCATAACAATCCACCAGTACATGGCTAAATACATTAGTCCCTCACATACAGACGAGAAGACACTAGTTAGGTGTTCAATGGGCCCCTTTTACTTTTGTACATGAAAAAAACTTTGAGATTCTTAGTTCACACGTTTTGATCAAAAAATGTTTAAGCCACCCACAGGCTGTTATATAAATGCAGCTTGCAGGGTTGGTATTTTTTTTGTTTTTCTCTCTGGATAACGGAGGTCGGTTGACCCAATGAGAAGTCTGAATTTGGCTCTATTGAGAGGTAAAGATAGCGTAGGACCACCGCTTGAGATCCCGTTGTAAGCCGGGGGTGGCTTAAACATTTTTTTGATCAAAACGTGTGAACTAAGAATCTCAAAGTTTTTTTCATGTATGATAGATAGCATAAATGCTTCTTTAGAGGTTTCCATGTATTGTATAGCCCTTTTAGCTGACGGTGTGCCACTGGTAATGGTGTGCGTGTGTGTATATATATATGCCGCAACCCTGCCAGTGGCACCCAGGTTCACATTGTGTTTTTCAGAAATGTTTTTTTGTGCAGAACTATACATCGTATTTGGCGTATATTGCTTTTAATCTATATAGGGAGGAATGGATGCCTCCATTTTGGTTTTTTTCTGCACCCCGCCCACTTTCACAGGCTGTTATATAAGTGCAGCTTGCAGGGTTGGTGTTTTTTATTTTTCTCTCTGGATAATGGAGGTCGGTTGACCCAATGAGAGGCCTGGATTTGGCTCTAGTGAGAGGTAAAAATAGAGTACGACCACCCGCCTTGAGATCCCGTTGTAAGCCGGGGGTGGCTTAAGCATTTTTTGATCAAAACATGTGAACTAAGAATCTCAAAGTTTTTTTTCATGTATGATAGATAGCATAAATGCTTCTTTAGGGATTTCCATGTATTGTATAGCTCTTTTACTTTTGGGCACTTGTGTAGCTGAGCAGTTTGATCTATGGTATGTCCAGCCCTGTGCCAAGGGTCTTCTAGAAAGTCAATGACCCCTTTGAAAACTCTACCATCTACATAATTTCCATTGGTTTTTCCCAATATGCAGCTCCCCAGCTATTTATTTACTACTTCTCCCAGCATGCCATGACTGAGAACATGCTGTGAGTTGTACTACAACATCAGCAACAGCAGCAGCAGCGGTGCCACATTGTGAAGACAAGTGATATTCCCCATAAAGGCAGTGCACTAGTACTGGATCCAGATCTCCTGCACAGGGACCGATACTGTCCCGAGGATAAATCTCCGGAGCACTTGTTGCAATTCTTAAGAGCCAGATGCTGAATGTGAGGAGGTATAAATTTCCACCATTCATCTCACCTGAAGCAATTATGGCAGCGCCTTAAGAGCTACTTCTTGCTCATTGGAGTAGGTGTTACGAATTAGCATGACAGCATTGCAAATGCATCCTAAGAAATGATGTAGGGCTAATCATAGACACTTTGCCTAATGAAAATAGCCCTGGGGCATTCATCTGAACTCCTTGTACCTGCTGCAATGCACAATGATGTCTCTGGTGATGTGTCACAGAATAATTGCAAGCCTCAAAATACTGTAAGGAAAATCACTGGGATGATCTCAATGGAAGCAGGTGCGCGATCTACATTTACCTCGCATTGTGCTCTGTAATGTCATCGCTGCATTGAATAAAGCTGGGGGTAATCAGCCATTAACCCATTACTCTCCTGCTCCGAATTCAGATTTGGGGTCATTGCTGTTTCTGTGACTGAACATTCCCTCTCTCTGCAATTGCTAAGTGGGCGGCTCTTCCTGGTGTCTTGTCATGGCTGTGCAGAGCGCTGTGAGCCAATCAGATGCGCCCCTTGCTGCAGCCACTCCCCCGAGGAAGCAGAGACAAAAGTCTATGCAGGCAGTGAAGCTACACAGGACCCCAGAAAGTACCTTAAGCATGAGCTGACCGTTGTGTAGGTTTTCCCTGTTGATAGATGACTCTAAGCCTATGTTCACATGGTGTAATTGCGGGGCATACAGTACGCCCCACAATGTTTGGCAGTCACGCTGATCGGCGCGTACTCGCTGTCAGCCCGCCGGCCCCATAGACTGTCATTCCTCGCTTCGCTTATCATATTGTACGCCTGGGGAGAGGAGGCAGGGAGAGTAGGTGTAATCCATAGTTCTCATAAAGAACTATGGATTACCGTAATTTTGGCGCGCATCTCGCTCGTATTAGAGCACAAATACGACTCGAAATGCGTGCCAAAATTTGCCTGTGTGAACATACCCCAATGGTGCGTTTATTTGGTCTTTTTTTGGCGCGCAGGGGGCGGCTTTTGTCCATGGGTTGCGGATGCAAGCCCTCCTCCTTAGCACACACATGTTCCACCTGAAAACCGGGCGGAAGAATGAATATGTTCTATGTTTTTCGGGCCGCCGGTGGCATGACCATCCAGCGGAAAATCCATGCACAGGGGACTGCTGCACGGATTTTCCATTACAGTCAATGTAAAAGGTTGACAGCCGGTTTTCAGACGGCTTTCAAATCCGAAAACTGTTTGTAAATCCGACTGAAAACCTGTGCCGAGGGGCATGCCCTTACCTGTTTACAGAGGTGCCTTCAGGGCAGTACTGGCCCCTGTCAGGGGCACTGATCAAATTTAACGCTTAAGCCTAGTTTTTGTTTTCACATTAGTTTTTTCCCTAATTTTAGTGTGCCCTGGAGAAATAGTCTTACAGGAAATTTATTGATCTCCAAATAAAAAAAAAAAAAGTAGCAAAATATTGTACTGTCAAATTTCATTATCGCCAGAATCATAACGTCCTGTATAATAAAGATAACATCATTATTTCACTCAGTGTGAACCAAAAAAATTAATTTCTTGATTCCTCGGGTAAAGATTTTTTCTTGGTTTCGTAGTATATTCCATAGTATCATAAAAAGTACCATTAAAAAGTAAATACAAAAATAAACCCTCATACGACGATTTAGATGCAAAAATTAAAAAAGTTATGGCTCCTAGAAGGCGGGGAGGAAAAATGAGCTGTGCTGCAGTGGGAAGAGGTTAAAGGGGTTGTCCCTCTTTATTAACCAGTTCCTGACAGATGTTAACCCCCCGCTTTCTCGCACTCTGTTATTCGACCAATGTTTGACCTTTTTTCTGTGATACGTTTCGCTTTATTTTATGTCATTTTTAACATTACCTGTTTTTTAGTGGCGCTAAAATAAGTTTTGTAATTGCTTTACTTTTTGGTCAAGCGTAATTGTGCTGCAACGCACCCAAAGTACGCCCCACAAATATGGTAAAATCATAGCACACTTTGACATGTCACTTCTTTTGGGCGCTTACGCATCGAGGAAGGTGAGAGTGAATGAGAGCCGGACGGGAGCACTGTTGAAAGTACGTGCTGCCAAGCGAGTACTTTCAACAGCAGGCGTAAGGCGACATGCACAGGTACGTGCCACAAAACATGTTGTGAACATACTCGTAAGGTCCTCGGGGGTTGGGCTAATTATTGTGGTTTGAGCTGCGTTTTTATTTTGTTTAATAATATTTTATTTTTCTGTGCATTTGTGTTTTTTTTTATTATTTTACTTTACACATTGTGCCCCCTTTAGGATCCAAAAAAGACCTTAAGAAGGCATTATTCTATAGAAAGATGGAAGAGATGCCAACAATCACTCCTTAAATGTAGACAGAAGACCAAAACTATGCGGAAACAATCCTCCTGGAGAGAGGCACTGGACCAAAGAAGCAAAAAATGTATACCAGACAGAAAATTAGCTTTTCTGGCGCGTTTCAAACAATGGAGTTCTTAATCATAGAATACAATTAGGAACTTCATTGTTTGAAACGCGTCAGCAAAGCTTATTAGGAACTCCATGATTTAAAACGCGTCAGCAAAGCTTATTTTCTGTCCAGTATGTTACTATTTTCATATTTTTTCTATAAGAATGTTTGGGTTTTAAAATCAATTGCTAGAAACTAACACATTTTTAGCTTCTTTGGGCATTTTTCTATAACCTTTGTTTTTTTCCCATTAGCCCCAGTTACAGGGGAAATACAGCCCCTGAATGCAGAGCTGATCTGGGATTGATAGGACCCAGCAGCATCTGCAGTTATCGAGTCCCAGTAGCCACATGACCACCAGGGCTAATAAACAGCAAGTATATGCAGGCAGGGATAGTAATGAACAGTCCCTGCCTTTTCAGTGGAGAGCCCGGCTGCCGATGACAGCCATCTCTCCCCTCCCTCAGCTGCACAATTAGTATCCAGCTGCGCACTGTGCATGGTCATGGTGAGTTTAATGACCACAGACCAACTGGCAGCCCTCATCTAGTAAACAAGTTCCTCTGAAAATAATCTGATCACAGGTTGTCCTGAAGCTAAGCCCCTGGCAGAAAATGACAAAGCCTGGCAGAAAGTATTCAGCGCCACCACAGGACAAATGAAGTATAACACAGGGACCAATGAAATGAACATGAACATTCCCTCTCTCTGCAATTGCTAAGTGGACGGCTCTTCCTTGTGTCTTGTCATTGCTGTGCGCTTTGAGCCAATCAGATGTGCCCCTTGCTGCAGTCCCTCCCACGAGGAAGCAGAAATAAAAGACTGTGCAGCTAGTGAAGCTACACAGGACCCCAGAAAGTACCACTGTAGAGCTTCAGCATAAGCACATGGACATCTTGGGTCCTCCAGAGCAAGTGGCTCTCTTTTTAGCCCAAGAACCCAAATCAAGGACCCTTTGTATTTTATCCGAACTCCCTAATAGGGTATTAGAGAAGGTTTTTGTAGACCCAACGATCCCTCTAATCTGCTCTGGACTTATAAATCATCCTGGAACCTGAGTTTGCTTTTGCCGCCTCCTCGGCCCTCACCGTGATTATTATTTATAAGGTGTAAATCCCACTCCTGTGTTATTTGGGCATCACTCAGGCACAGATAATGTATAGTTTTATGGGTATCAGTGTTTCCTTTGTTTGCTTTGCAGCCTTCACATATAATAACAAACTATGTAAAGACTTTTTAAATTATCGCCCATTGACATGTTTACTGTCCCGAAGATGCTGCTATTTAATGCGCCGAGAGGAGAGGATCTTGTTACAGCAAAGTTTTACTGTGCATCCATAGATCAACTTTACAGCTCCGAGAAGGCACCACAGAGATGAAACAAAGCCGGGCAAAATATATTCATGTTAAACACTCCTTTAGTTTGTTAAACAATGTTATAGCAGTGCCGGCTGCGCCCGGTGTAGCAAAGCTGACTTTGTCATTTAAAGGGGTTGTCTCGCTACAATGATTGGGTTTTAATTAAAAGTTCTTTAAAAAACAAGCAGCTTTGCACTATATGTTCATTACAAATGTCCTACTGATTTTGAGTTATCCCTGGTAGTCGGAGTACATCAGCGCCTCACTTCACTATAGCCACCGACCTGTTGATTTTTATCTCACTGGCTGCCAGTGCTGGTGACTCATCAGCTTCTCAATACAGGTCTGAGCACAGACCCTCTCCTGCACAGTATGAGGCCACTTGTGATGCTTCTGTAGGGGAGGGGGAGAGGGAGGGCTCTGGCTTCTCTGTCTGTGTAGCTGTGCTGCCTGGATTAACCCTGTGTGTGCCTGCTCCCTCCTGCTTTCTACACAGATTGAGGAGAGCAGAGGTGAAGCTGATCTGTGGTCAGTACGATGTGACAGCAGTGAAGTGTGTTACTATAATCATGATGTGTCTGTGGAGCTTTTACCATACTAATAGAACAGATCAGGGGGGCATGTGAATGGTTCATCTCCCTCCCCGCTCTGCTGTATTAGTGACACATTATGATTATAGTAACACATTTCACAGCTGCCCTGTGTCTGTTCTGATGGGAGGACAGTGTTTGTTGTTGCTTGAGATATCAGTGGAGATTTGTATGCTAAGCAGAGGGTATAGGAACACTTACATCCCCCTGCTCTGCTATTAGCATACACAGCTTCACTGACCTCTAGCTCCACACTCATAGATCAGCCCTCTCCCTGCTGTCTCCTGCAAGTGCAGCTGATCCAGCAGTGAGCAGCCGGCAGCAGACCTAGGCAGGCACACACAGGGTTAACTATGGCAGCAAACCCCCTTGCCATCCCCCTGCTGTATAGAAGTTACTGCAGTCGGAGGAGGAGGAGATCTGTCTGTGTGCTGAGGGGAGGGGCGAAGGGGGAGGAGAAGAGGCAGACAAGAAGCACGCCCCTGAATTCAAAAATCCTATGCTGCCAGACACACTGAGGCAGGCTGAAAGCCTGTAGTGAGACAACTCCTTTAAGTCGTGGTGGGTCCGACCAGGGGCATAGCTATAAGGGGTGCAGAGATAACAGTTACTACTGGGCCCGGCAGCCTGAGGGGGCCAAAAGCCCTCCTGCACCATAAGGAGATACCATTATTATAAGTAACACATAATAGCTGTGGGGCCCAATTCCACTTTTTGCATTGGGGCCCCGGAGCTTCAAATTATTCCTCTGGGTCAGACTGTGCTTTTACATAGAACTGCGGGCTAACTAAATCCGAGTCATAGCAAACCATGGCTGTTATGAGTGTCTCTCGCTCTGTGGGACCTGATATGTCTGTGCATTATATGGACAGATCACTGAATTGTATGATAACTGTGTAATGCTTCAGGTCACCTGTGGAGGTGCTGCAGGGAAATTAAACCCTTATGAACAGGGCTGCGCCAGAAGTCTGGCATCTATTCAGCCTGAAAACTGGCGCAGCCCTGTTCGCTATATTTTTTTAATCAGGCGCACTCCAATATCAGATGCATTATAGAGCGCCCGCTGCACTTTGTAATGCGCCTTTTTATATACCTCCAGCAGCCATGTCAGTGTAGCATGAATAGCTAAGATCAGCAGAGCTGATATGCCAATCATTGCTATAGAACCACCCACAGCCTGACCAAGAAGTGTGTGTCTAAAGCTGGCTGTGGAAATCCCTAAAGAAGCATTTATGCTATCTATCATACATGAAAAAACTTTGAGACTCTCGGTTCACATATTTTGATCAAAAGATGTTTAAGCTGCCCACGACTTTCAACGTGATCTCAAAATCGGGCAGTCCTATCCTATCTTTACCTCTCAATCGAGCCAATCAGGCCTCTCGCTGGGTCAACCGACCTCCATTATTCAGAGAGAAAAAATAAAAAAAAACCCAACCTGCAAGCTGCCCTTCTTATGACAGCCTGTGAGAGTGGGCGGGGACAGAAACCCAAAATGGAAGCACCCCTTCCTTCCCATATAGATTAAATTCAATGTACACCAAGTATAACGTATGTTTCTGCACACAAAAACATTTCTGAAAAAACATATGCAAACCTGGGTGCCACTGGCAGGGCTGCGGCACACATGTTATTATACATGTACACACACAGACCGCCGCCAGCGGCACATTTCTGCATATATGTGAACCGAGAGTCTCAAAGTTTTTTCATGTATAAAGCTGGCTGTGGCTCTGTGAAACTGCATATTAAGACAACCCCTTTATATTGGAGATAGCACCAGTCTGTTGCCTGATTCCCTCCCCCTCCCCTTGTGTGATGAGATCACGGGTTGTAATGGGAGGCAGGGGTCTAATGAAAGTCTGCCAACTAATAACTTCTTAGCCAGGGTGTAATGACAGAGCTGTTTTTTGTACATTGTTCTGCAATATATTACTCTTGCAGAACAGTGTAAAAGCAATCCTCTCCCCTGGTGGGCCCCAAGAAAGCCGTCTAATGGTGGGCCCCAAGAATATCCTCCACTGGTGGGCCAAGGAATCCCAGTCCCACACTGTACACAATGGGCCTAATTTATGAAAACTGCCATAGCAACCAATCAGAGCTCATAGCGACCAATCAGAGCTCATAGCAACCAATCAGAGCTCATAGCGACCAATCAGAGCTCATAGCAACCAGGGGCCATAGCAACCAATCAGAGCCCATAGCAACCAATCAGAGCCATAGCCACCAATCAGAGCCCATTGCGACCAATCAGAGCTCATAGTGACCAGAGCCCATAGCAACCAATCAGAGATCATAGCAACCAATCAGAACTCATAGCAACCAATCAGGGCTCATAGCAACCAATCATAGCCCATAGCAACCAATCAGAGATCATAGCAACCAATCAGAGCTCATAGCAACCAATCAGCGCTCAGCTTTCATCTCTTATATTGCTCTAGAAAAATGAAAGCTGAACTTTGATTGGCTGCTGTGGGCTCTGATCAGTTTGAATGAGCTCTGATTAGTCGCTATGGGCTCTGATTGGTTGCTATGGGCAACAAGAATAGTCTTACGCTTAGACAATTTTCATAAATGAGGCCCAACATATCGAATAACTTTAAAGGGTTCTTCTCATTGCATTGATAACTTTAAACATGTAAGCTAAGGTGAATAAAGACTAATACCAAAAACATTTCTTTTCTGATTTTGCAGGGCATGTCCCCACGGCACGGGTTTTCGGCCGGTTTTTCAGCCGGTTGCGGTTTTGCAGACCGTCTGAAAAACCGGCCGAAAATGAGCACAACGGGCTCCTATGGAAAACCTGTGCAGCAGCCCCTACTGCATGGGTTTACCGCCCGACGGTTTTTCTGCTCGCGGGCCGCCCGCAAGAGATTGATCATGCGCATTCTTCTGTCCGGTTTTCGGACGGAATATGTGCAAGTGAATATGAAGGGGGAGGGCTTTTCTCCGCTCATCGCTGAGAAAAGCCGTCCCCCCTCGGCCGCGGGGACGGCACAAAAACTGGACAAATCCGCCGAGCGGGGAGAGGAGACGGAATCCACAGTTCTCTATGAGAACTGTGGATTACCGTAATGCCTGGGACTGACTTCAGCCGTACTGGAGCGCAAATACGGCGCGCAATACGGCTGAAATCAGTTCCAAAATAAGCCGTGTGAACGAGCCCTTATAGGGAAATCAGAATTTTGATTGCAGCTGTGGGTGTGACTAGAGGGTAAGACAACATCTCATGACCACTAGTAAATTATTTGCAAATAGACAAGCGTAAACCAATTAGAATACGGTGCATGATGCCTTATACTCCAATCACATATAAAGCTGAATTTACAATTGGCTCAAAGTACACCAGAAACCTGGCGCAGCACCAGTCCTACACATCGGCCTTAGTCCTTATTCGCACCAATTGGGGTACATGACTTTTTGATCGCTTACTATTATGTTTTTTGTAAGAAATGTGCAAAAAAATAAAAATTTTGCCATTTTTATATTACTTTTTTTACGCTGTTCACCATGTGAGATAAATAAGGCGATAATTTTATGGTTTGGGTCATTACGACTGCATTGATACCAATTATGTATAGGTTTTATTTATTTTTATTTTTTCCATAGATTGGATTTTAGTTAGGGAAAAATGGGAATTATTTAAAAATTTAATTAGGATTTTTTTTTTATTTATGTCTTTTATAAAACTTTTGTTTTTATCATTATTTTTTTTGTCCCTCCAGGGGACTTAATCATGTAATCATTTGTTTGCTCATATACAGTTATTACACCATCTGACTTACCTAGTGTATTATATTATATCTGCCAGTGTAAAACTTTTGGGCATCCTACAGGACCCCACCTCTGGTAAAAAGCGTTCACAGGAGTCAGAGCTGAGAGCCTTCAATAGGTCCCTAGCTACCAGGTAAACCCATCAGCCTCCTAGGAACACATTGAAGAGGGTGCTGGTGTTGTGAGAGAGGGACCCCCATCCTTCTATAACCACTTAGATGCCATGGTCACTATTTACTGCAGCACCTAAGGGGTTAACCCCTTAATGACCCGACGTTTTTTTGTTGTTAACACGTTCGTTTTTCCCTCCTCGCCTTCCCGGAGCCATAACTTTTTTATTTTTCCACCTACATAGACATATGAGGACTTTTATTTTGCGGGACAAGATGTACTTTCTAATGGTGTTATTCACTGTACTATAGAATATACTGAGAAACCGCAAAAAAATTTGAAAAAAACTTACTTGCGCCAAGTTTGTGGGTGTTTTGCATTTACGAGTTCAATCTTCGGTAAATATAATGTGTTATATGTATTTTACAGGTTGATACGCATCCGGCAATACCAAACATGTAGGGTTTCCATTATGTTTTGGTACCGTAAAAAAATTCCAAACATTTTTTATTTTTGAAATTTGCGCCGGGGTGCCATTTTGTGTGACCAATAACTTCTTTGTACTAACACCTATTGACGTCAGTGAGGAGCATTTGTTGCGGGCGGAAGTGTACTTATTATCGCTAGCAGTTTGGAATGCATGCAACTTTTATGATCACTTTTATTCCAATTTTTATGGGACGTGAAATGACCAAAAAACCGCAATTTTGGCGTTTGGAATTTTTTTTCTTCTACGGTGTTCAGCGTACGGGATAAATGATATTATATTTTTATAGATCTGACTTTTTCGGACGCGGCGATACCAAATATGTGTAACTGTTTTATTATTCTATTTTTTTATTTGTAAAATGGGGAAAGGGGGTGATTTGAACTTTTAATACTTTTTTTCTTACACTTTAAAACTTTATTATTTTTTTTTTTTTACTTTAACATTGAGTCCCCCTATGGCGGTTCACCACTAGGGGCGCGATTGTTAATACAGCCTTATGCATTGCATAGTCAATGCATTAAGCTGTACCAAGATGGCGGTTTCCCCACTTCCTGCCTGCGGCCGGAAGTGGGGCAAACGAAAACATGGCAGTGATGGAGACCTTCACAAGGCTCCCAGCTGCCATGTTCAGGCATTGGATCGCCGCCGTTATGCTGCGGGGACTCCGATCGCAGTGAAGAACGGTGCGCGGCACCGTTTTTCTGTCATTTAGACGCCACGGCCATATTTGCTGCGGCGTCTCAGGGGTTAAACAGCGTAGGTGGGCGGCGGCACCCCCCCGCGCTGTAACTGCCGGGTGTTAGCTGCAATTAGCCGCTAACACCCGCCGACTGTGTGGCGGGATCGCGGAGCGATCCCCCTGCAAAACCCCTTAGCGACCCTGGGACGTACTCATAAGTCCAGGGTCGTTAAGGGGTTAAACAGCTCGCATCTATGGCATGTCCACTCTTTGCCATGAGAGCAGGGCCTGACTGTCAATAGACAACTGAGCCCCTGGTTCACCCGATATAGAACACCGATGCCAGCTCATTTTTGCCCTGCCGACAAAAGACGTATTGTGGTCCTGAAATGAGTTTTCTCATCATGTTGTTTCACAGAGTCACAGACAGCTTCTAACTGCCTGGTCAGGCTGTGGGTGGTTCTATAGCAGTGACTGGCCTATTTTGCTCCTCTATACCTAGCTGAGATGTTACAGTGACATAAGTGCAGGAGATTTAATCTCTGTAAACAAAGCTACAGAAATGCAAAAGAGTGAAAACAATTCCTTATCAAAGGTAATGGATCTAATCTTGTTAGAGATAAATCCTGTGCTCTGTCTGACCATAGTGACATCACAGCCTGCTCTCTGTCTAATCAGGAAGGGAGACATGGATGGTAACCAGACACTTTGGGCCTCATGTATAAAAACGGTCCAGGTCTAAGACTTTCTTTGTTGCCCATAGCAACCAATCAGAGCTCATAGCAACTAACCAGATCCATAACAACCAATCAGAGCTCAGAGCAACCAATCAGAGCTCATAGCAAACAACCAGAGCCATAGCAACCAATCAGAGCCCATAGCAACCAATCAGAGCTCATAGCAACCAACCAGAGCCATAGCAACCAATCAGAGCTCATAGCAACCAATTCGAGCCATAGCAACCAATCAGAACTCACAGCAACCAACCAGAGCCATAGCAACCAACCAGAGCCATAGCAAACAATCAGAACTCACAGCAACCATCCAGAGCCATAGCAACCAACCAGAGCCACAGCAACCAATCAGAACTCATAGCAACCAACCAGAGCCATAGCAACCAATCAGAACTCACAGCAACCAACCAGAGCCATAGCAACCAGAGCCATAGCAACCAATCAGAGCTCATGGCAACCAACCAGAGCCCATAGCAACCAATCAGAGCCCATAGCAACCAATCAGAGCTCAGAGCAACCAACCAGACCCATAGCAACCAATCAGATCCCATAGCAACCAATCAGAGCTCCCCTTTCATTTCATATAGTGCTCTGAAAAAATAGAGGGGAGCTCTGACTGGTTTCTATGGGCAACACAGAAAGTCTTACACCTAGACAGTTTTCATACATATCCCCTTTTGTGTGCACTCAGACCAGATAAACTCTCTCTTATCTCCTGACCAGGGCACAATCAAAAGAGCAATGTATTTAGAAAAAGTCTTCAATTACCTGTCCCTACATGATGAAAGCTAAACATTGTAGTGAGAAAACCCCTTTAAGCGGTTAAAATTGTAGTAAGATAGGAATTGCAGATTGTGTAGTAAACAGGATGAGCAGAATCGTTGTACAGTCCAGATGCATTATGGGATATTTGCTCTGAGCCTGTACCCTATTGCTTCTCAGTTAGGACAAATAGGATCTGACATGTTAGATTGACAGGGGGTATGATCAGAGCCTCCTCTACTATCATATAACAGATTCTCTTTGTGTGTGAGTAGAGAAGAATGGGGGGTTTAGATGACTCCAGTCCGAGCTGTATTCATGAAGAATTGCTTCATTGATTCATTGCTGGGGAATTGACAGATAAGCAGTGAAACCCATTTCAGCGGCACGGGCAGCGGCAGAGATCATACTGGGACAAGCCTCTCTCCATTTAAAGCAGACCTATCATCAGGCGGCACTCTTTAATATGACAGCGCTATTACAGTGATCGATACGCTGCATTATTTGTTTCCCTCTGTGCTATGCTCATTTTAGATAATGCTTTTTTATATTCTGTACCTGTGCTGTGATGTGGCACAGCATGTTCCTGCCGATGTGGCTGCTATACCAAATTTTAGGGGAAAATTTAATTATTGTCCTTAAGAAACGTCTTGAAGGGATTATGTCATGTGTTTAATTTTAGCCTCATTAATTACATTTTAGTCTACAGAAGAGAAATAATTTTTAATTTTTTCATTTTTACTGTTATTTTTCATTTTAAAATATTTTTTCCTGGGGGCTGCCATATTGGAAATATAGACTTCCCTTTCGTATTGTATGTGCAGCAGGGTGTGTGTGCTTTATGGCAGCTGAAATTAATGGGAGTTAAAGGGGATGTATCGCTTCATCAGTTCGGCTGTTTTCTTGAAGCTTGATTCTTTCAGTTCCTGAAATCCAGGGGTGTTTCTTCCCATCCCAGCTGGGTGTTTCTTAACTGAAGAGAAATGACATCATCCCCCCCCTTCACTGTTCATGCTCGCGCCCGAGTCAGTGTGCTCCCCCCTCTCTCTCTGTCGGAGTCCACATGTCACTGTGTCCTTCCTCTCCCTATGCAGTCTTATTTTGTAAGAGCTGTTTACATACCACAGGCCTGCATTCAGTCTAGACAGTCTATGAACTCAGAGCACTGATCTCTTCTACTCTCACAGCTGGAGGTTTGTTACAGTTGAATCCAGTCTTCTATGAACTCATCCAGAGCACAGATCCGTCTCCCTTCTATGTTTACACAAGGCACCGAGGCACAATTCTGCTGTTTTCTGATTGTAGAAACAGTTGCAGTGTCACTGAGGAGCAGCTAGCTGTATAGAGTGAAATTGTTGCCGGCCCCTTACACGCAGGAGCATTAGGCACTGAGGCACAATTCTGCTGTTTTCTGATTGTAGAAGCAGCTGCAGTGTCAATGAGGAGATGGTGGCTGTATAGAGTGAAATGTTGCCGGCCCCTTACTCTGAGTGAGAGAGGCAAGAATGCTCGCTCCCGTGAATACAACCAGGAGCCGAACAGAATGTAAATTATTAGAGCCGTCAGCCAATGAAATGCAAGGAGGTGGAATCCTACCGGCACTGGGGAACAGTGTTTACAGAAAATGATGATAAGGAAGACAGTGAAAACAAGACAGCTCTGCAAATGACATCCAATTGCAAAGTTGCTTGTTTTCACTGTCCCCTTATTCTGAAGACATTCAATGAAATTATACAACCCCTTTAATGGATGGAAATGTGTTCATAGTCTGGAGTATGCCATAAGTAATTTAAAGGGGGTGTTCCCAATGTGCAAGTAGCTGTCTTAACTCAGAATAGAGAACTGGTCACAACTCTCTGTTCTGTCCTATGGGAGGAGTGCAGCCGAACGCACCGCTCATGTACTCAGAACTCCAAAAGAACAGAATGGAGAGTTGTGGTCAAGCATGACCAGATCTCCGTTCTGAGCTGATACTTTTGACGGCCGGTTCCCGAGGTAGATGAGGGCCCCAAAGTTGGGACCTGCAAATATTATACTTTGACGGCATAGTCTATGGATAAACCATCAAAGTGCATGGTGGAGACACCAGTTTAAGGGCCCCATACTGAAGCATGTGGATCCCACCTATTACCTATCGCTTTCTTGCACCATATAATAGCCCTTTTTAATATTTGATCAAGGCCTATGAAAGGAGTAAAGCTTATATGACCCGAAATGTGTAGGTTTGCTCAACTCAGCCAAACGCTAATGGATTACAACTGAGGTCTCTCTGTCATGTTTTTGTGGATTTTTTAATGGATCAATAAATTTGAGGTTTTGATTTCATTATCCTGTCAGACTCCCCTCTTGTCTGGTGGCTGGTATGTTCGTTTTTTGACCCCTGATAGGAGTACTGCCAATACTGCCTCGATGACCCCCCTGAGTCCGGTCCCTTCCCCAGAGACCTGGGAGTAATAGATTAGCTGCATACAGAGCCTTATCTGTGTATAGTGTTATTAACCTGCCTTATCTAGGCCTCTAGCAGCAAGATAGGGCTGCCATTAACTCACCTACCCTGTAATGATAACAACATGGCTCTGCTGACCTTCTCCCAGGCCATACAGCAAAGCTGACAAATGATCTACAGAAAACAAGAAGTGTCAGTATTTTTATACATGGATAGTCAAATACAGGCAGCCCCCGGGTTACGAACGGGATAGGGTCTGTAGGTTTGTTCTTAAGTTGAATTTGCATCCAAGTCAAAACAGGTATATTTATTAAATGTAACTCCAGCACAAAAGTTTATTTTTTTTCATTTTGGATAGTGCAGGGAAGGGTTTTTACATTTGTTTGCTGTCTATGCCTTTGTTAAGAAGATTTCACCTCATGTGCTGCTGTAGCATGCTGGCACTTGTCATTCCACAGCTACTATCTGCAGTGGAACATGGAACTACGTGTGCCAGCATTCCCCATAAGTCTCCGTTTGTAACTAGGGGACAGATGTAAGTCGGGGATGCCTTTAAATATCTATCTAATGTAAACAATATGAGTCTTCTGAGCCCCCAAACACAATCTTTTTATTGGGCATTTATAGATATCCATATGTCATGTATGGTAATTTAGTCTCACAATTTAGACTTCAGTCTAGAAATATGGAGGCCGATTTATCAATATTGTCTAATACCTAGTGTAAACTAATACTAGACAGTCTTACAATGCGTCACATTTATCATAGTGTTGGTAAATCTGGTGCAGTTTTAGACGGTCCAGTCTAATTTTACACCTTCTATTAGTTTGCTTATTTTATGCTACTAATTGCTGAAAAATTCTGCAGCATTTTTTGGTGCATGCTAAGCTGCACCCCTTTTCAAGAAACCCCACCCCTTTTCATTCAGGTTACAGCCCTTTGTTGGTTGAGGTGCAGAAGTGTCTAGAAACTGTCCGAAACACGTAATAAATGTGATGCAAAACGCCAGTGTTTTGGCACAAACTATGAGCGACATCTATGAATTCGCCTTAGTCATTTTGTTGCCGTATATTGCCGATTCTATTGAGGTATGAACAGGCGTATGGCCGAACTTGCCGCAATGTGCACCTGGCAACACATTTTAATGCGTCAAAGTTTGGTGCAAAAACTGCCATACAAAGTTCGGGGCATAACACTCTATGCGAAAATTGTGAAAATGTTTGGCACATATCACTTTCATTTATACTGTCGTATTATACACTCCTCTATATCTATTTAGAACTACTACTATTTACAAAACTGGCGCATGTGAATTCATAGATGTCGCCCTATGTTATTATCCTGCTGTCCCTAGACTGATAGCAGTATGACAGACCTGTCCATTAACTCCCCACTCTCTACTGATAATGAGATGACTCTGCTGACCCTTTCCCAGTCTATAAAGCAAAGCTTATAAGTGAACTACATAGAACAAGAAGGGTCAGTATTTCTTCTATATGGATAGCCACATAAATATGTTTCTAAAAACGTAATATAAACATTATGGGCGAAATGTATGATTTTTGGCGCCCATTAGTATCGTAGAATGCGCCTGAGTCTATAAACCTGTTCTGCTGCGGGTCATAGATTTAGCGCTTTCTAGCTGCAAAGCGACACTTCTGGCTCAGGTGAACCACTTTTAAAGTGGTTTACCTGTTCCAGCAGTAACGTGCCTGGATTTGCCATACTGAAGCTGTAAATATGTAGCTTTACATGGTTGTAGTGCACCCCGCCTCCCGCATGCCCCCCAATCTAAGGGGCATTGCAAAGTGCCGCGGGCGCTCCGTAATGTGTCTAACACTGGAGTGCGCCTGGTTACAAATAGAGTGAACTTTCATACATGTCATCCTATGAGCTTCCTGGAACCCAAAAGAAAATCTTTCCATAATAATTTTGGATCCACTGGAAAGGTTGCAAAATGTTGGCAAACACCAAGTGTAAAAAAAATATTCTTTCAGCGTGAAAATTTCATTAAATAAATGGAAACAATGTTGTCACATAAGATATGGAGGCTCTATTTGACCTCGACATCCTTTGTTTGTCAAATACATTACAGTGTGGAAAAATGCTAATGCTTGGGGAAGTAGTATAATGTTGTACCGTGTTAGCCATAGAAATTAATAGAAGAGTGAAGAAATCAGGCGATACCTTTAAGAGGCTAACTGAGTATATTTGATGGTGAGCTTTCGAGAGTACTAGCTCCCTTCTTCAGACATGAGGGTATACAAGAACTGAAAATTTACAGACTTTTTATACATGCTTATTCACGGCGGATTTGCGAGCTGGATTGCGCTTGCAATTCCGGCGTGAATAAGGGGCGGGACGCGGGCGGGAGCGCGGCAGGGGAGCAGCCCGCCGGCCCCATAGACTTGCATTATCCACGGCGCGTCCGCGCCGTAAATAGTGTACATGTCACTTTCTCCCCCCACGGCGGATTCGCCGAGCGGGGAGGAGCGACTGAATCCACTGGTCTCTATGAGAGCAGTGGATTACCGTAATTACTGCGACGGATTGGCGCCGTACTGCAGCGCAAATCCGGCGCGCAGTTCGGCGCCAATACGCGGCAGAATAAGCCGTGTGAACGAGGCCTTATAGAGACCAGTGGATTCCGTCGCTCCTCCCCGCTCGGCGAATCCGCCGGGCGGGGAGAAAGTGGCATGCACATTATCCAGGCGCAATACGCGCCGTGGATAATGCAAGTCTATCTGTGGTCCACCAAGCAAGATCAGTCCCATAGTTTTTATTCACTGACATGCAGAGCGTTCTGGGGGCGTCGCACCACACTCGTAATATTAGACACATCTATGAATGTGGTTCGGCAAAGCCAGGCGCATTACTGCTCGGACAGGCAGACCTATTCCAATGTGCTCTGCCTCAGCCTGAGGAGTCGGAGTGCTATTCTAATGACTTTTAGGGTATGTTCACACGGCATAATTGCGGCGCGCATTTCGCCGCGTTTTTGTGCTTAATATGCAGCGAGATGTGCACCACAATTACGGTAATCTATAGCTCTCACAGAGAACTATGGATTACGCCTCGTCCCCCCGCGCGTATAATACAATCATATTGTACGCGTAGGGAGATAAGTGACATGTCAATTATTCGCAGCGATTACGCGGCGCGAGTAATGCATGTATGAGCCTCGGGAGTACGCGGGTTCACATTTATTTATTTTGAAATTGCAAAAGTGGTGCTAGAAATAAGTTTTATAATTCGTTCAATTTCCCATCTTGGACGTTTTTACGCATCAATGACATGAAGGTTTAGGGTCCTCGGGGGCAGGGCTAAAAATTGCTGTCTGGGCTGTTACTGGTAATTTTAACAATATTTTTTGAGTGGGTTTTTTTTACAAATATTTTATTTTATATGCTGCCCGCTTCCCCCATATGGTCATGTTTGTATAACATTGTAACTGAGGCTGATATATTAGCTTTAGTTAAAGGAGAAATAAATCCCTTGCAGCTACTGCAGAGCTGACCTGGGTCAGATAAGACTTAGGGTATGTTCACACGGCTTATTTTGGGGCACATTTGGCCGCGTATTGCGCTTAACACGCGGGGAAATGTGCCACATAATTAAGGTAATCCATAGCTCTCATAGAGCACTATGGATTACGCCTCATCCCCCTGCACGTACAATATGATCGTATTGTACACACAGGGAGAGAAGTGACATGTCAGCGCCGGTTCCCGAAACACACAATGTATTGAGGCGCGTACTGTACGTGCCGTGATACATTGTGTGAACATACCCTTATTTCCAGAGTGTCTATAGCCTTTATACATGTTTGGTGAATATTTATGCATCTAAGTTCCATAATGCGCCAAACACACAGGGGAGGCGCAATGAACTTTACATTAAACACTGAAAAAAAGATGAGAAAATGAACTTCAATGCACCTAGTTCCATACATGTCTCATTATTATTAATGTCCTTAAAGGGGTTTTGCCACAAAGTGAGTTCCTTACCTCTTATTGTCAGGACAAAAGGGTAAACAAAGCTGCAGGTCTTTTGAACGGCTGCAGGGGTAAGAGGGAGGGGGTGAGCGAGAGCGAGGAAGAAGGGAGAGTTGCAATTTTACTCAAATAATTACATTGCACCAGGGATTTTCTTACAGCAAAAAACGCTTCAGTGCACTTTCTCCCACCCCTTGCAAGCTCGTTCATGTTCCCTTTCACAGATAAAAAGGGGCAAACAGGCAAGGCAGCCAGGTCTTTCCCCCTGTCATGTCCTGGTTGTTTCTAATTTTAAACTTTCAGGAAAAAAAGGGGGGGTGGCAATGCTGTACTTAGAGGCTTCACTTTTTTTTAATAAAATATATTTGAAAAGTGATTAAATACCCTTTTGGAGGATCCCTCGTCAACATTACATCGTGGCAAACCCCTTTAAGACAAAAAACACATTGCCATTCATTAAGGATGGGAGGGCTGGTGCTACCACATTTGAACTCCCCAAATTAATGTGTCGCTTTGTCTCACAATTATTTCGGGATAGGGACAGGGAGGGGGTTGTTATTGCCACGTTTATATCGATCGCTCTCTGCTGTGTTTTTGTATTCCAGCCTCATCCTGCTGCCTCAACACTTTATCAAGCCAATTTCCAATGAAGCAGGGAAATTAATGGGGAGTAGTTTTGTTGTCATATCCTCGCCTGGTTCCACTAACAAAGCTGTTAAGGTCTAAATAAAATAAAATTAATTGCACTGGAAAAAGTTAATAAATTGCAGTGTGGACTGGCAGCTCCTTTACTAGAGAAGACACTAGATTAATATTTGACCTGAAGGAGGGCGTTCTGTCATTATTGGGTTGATGGGGAACGTGAAAGTTGTCCTCAGGCTGTGCCTGGAGTTACAGCATTTACTTGAATAGGGCCGATCCACAATACTACACACAGCCTGAGGACAAGAGCTATTGTAGCTCGAAACGCGTAAGCGGGTTTCAGCGTTTTTATCGTCATGTTTGTATTGCTGCACTACCTTGTGGATTAAATAAAAGTTGCTAATTTTTTTCTTGCCAGATTTGGACGTTACCTGCAGTGCAAGCCTCGTTGGAGTTTTGGACAAAAAACCCGCATTAGTTCGGGACAAGAGTGCGCTGTTTCCTTTGGGGGGTTTTAAATGGGAAGTTTTTTAGTCATTGTTTCATAATTGGTCAAAAATTTTTTAAAAATAGTCCCATGGTTTTTTTTGCCCTTTGGAATTTTTTTATCTTATGTAAAAAATTAAAAAACAAAAAGTTATTGTTTTTTGTGTTTTTAAAGATTTAAATTTTTGTTTTTAGTACGTTTTAAAACTGTTTGGGGTTTTTTTAAAAATTTTTTTAAAAAGGGGGGGTTTTTGTAAAAAAAAAATTTTTGGAGAAAAAAACTTTTTGGGGGGGGGAAATTTACGGGGGCCCAATTTTTTTTCCGGGGGGGGCCCCCCCCCCTTTTTTGGGGGAAAAAAAGGGGGGGGGTTTTTGGTTTTTGGTTGGGTTTTTTATTTGGGGGGAAAAAAAAAAAAACCCCCAAAAAAGGGTTTAACCCCGGGGCCCGGGGGGGTTTCCGGGTTTTTTTGTTTTTAAAAGGGCCCTTTTTTTGGGGGTTTTTAAAATTTTTTAAAGGGGGGGGGGGGCTTTTTTTGGGCCCTTGGGAAGGGGAAAAATTTTTTGTTTTTAAAAATTTTTTTTTTTTTGGGGTTTTAAAGTTTTTTTTTTTTCCCTTTTTTTGGTTTTTTTAAACTTTTTTTTTTTAAAATTAAAAAAATTTCTTTTTTAAAAAAAATTTTTTTTTTTTTTTTTTTTTTAAAAAAAGGGGAAATTGTTTTAATTTTTTTTTTTTTGGGAAAAATTTTTAAATTTTTTTTTTTTTTTGGGTTTTTTTTTAAAAAAATTTGTCCCTTTTTGGGGAAATTTTTTTTTTTTAAAAAATTTTTTTTTAATTTGGGGGGGGAAAATTTTTTACAAAAATTTTTTTTTAAAAAAAATTTTTTTTTAATTTGGGGGGGGGGGTTTTTTTTTATTTTTTAAAAAAAAAAATTTTTCCCCCCCTTTGTTTTTTTTTTTTAATTTTTTTTAAAAAATTTTTTTTTTTGGGGGGGGAAAAAAATTTTTTAAAATTTTTTTTTTTTTGGAAAAAATTTTTGCCCGGTTTGGGTTTTAAAAAAATTTTTTTAAAAAATTTTTTTTTTTAAAATTTTTTTAAAAAAAATTTTTTTTAAAAAACCCTTTTTTAGGTTTTTTTAAAAAATTTTCCCCCCCCCAAAGAAAAAAAAAAAATTTTTTTTAAATTTTCAAGAAAAATTACAAAATTTAAAAAAAATTTTAATATTTTAAAAATAAAATTACAAAAAAATATTTTTAAAAAAACATTAAAATTTTTTTTGTTTTTTTTGGGGGGGTTTTTTTGGGGGGGGGGGGAAAAAAAAATTTTTTTTTTTGGGAAAATTTTGGGGGGGTTTTAAAAAAAAAAAAAAAAATTTAAAAAAAAATATTTAAAATTTTTTAAAAAAAAATTTTAAAATCCCTTTTTTCCCCCCCCAAAAAAAATAAAATTCCCCAAAATTTTGGGCCAAAATTTGGTTTTTTGGGTTTTTTGGGGGGGGGTTTTTGGGCCCCTTTTTTAAAATTTTTTTTAAAAATTTTTTTTTTTAAAAAACCGGGTTTTTTGTTTTTAAAAACCCCCTTTTTTTTTTTTTTTTTTAAAAAAATTTTTTTTTTTTTTTCCCCCTTTTTTTTAAATTTGGGGTTT